>PVJH01003810.1:15988-26179 GCA_004026705.1 Nesogale talazaci | reverse complement strand
GGGCACTGGGCTCATGTAGCCCTAGGAATCCCAGAACCTCAGACCTGGAAGGAAGCTGAGAATGAATGTTGTTACCCAGTGCAGCTGCACTGGGCATCCTATCTGATGTCCTCGCTGGCTCCCTATCTCCAGTCCGAATATGATGTCAACCTCTTTTTCCAAAATAAACAACAACCTATGATGGCCTTAGCCCAGCCTGTGAGGCTGGCTGACCAGAGGCATAAAGAGAACCCCATGGAATAAAGGGCATTTTCTACTCCTGAGGTTTACCTTCTCTGTTCCCTGTCTTCTACAGCCTCATGCTGCACTCCCAGAGGAACCTCTCTTCTTCTGGCTCTGGGTCAGTCCCGAGACCCTGGCTCTCTTCAACTCGGCCTCCATGATTTCATCCCAGGTTACCCTGCTGCCGCTACTCTCACTCTGCTTTCTCTCTAATCTCTAATCTCTAATCTCTCTAATCTCCCAGTTCCAATACCCACTCCCAGATGGCCTCTGGTCGTCTCTCATGAAGCCCATTTGACCTAATCATCACCAATTCTGGCATTAAAATTCTCATAGTAGCCGTTGGTGCACTTAACGATCAGAAATTGCAAGAATGGGAAAAAGAAACACTCCTGGAGGGCACTGTGCGGCCTGGAGAGGACCGACAATTCGATTGCATTGTGACTCACAACATCCTGTGGAGGGGGAGGGGGAGGGGGAGAGAATTTGGGCCACCCTGAGAAATGTAGGATGACCCAAGAAAGCTTCACAGAGAAGACATTTGAGCTGGGCCCTGAAACATGAATTGCAGACAGAGCAAGGATCTTCTGAATCCAGCTCCCATACTACACTAAGACCCAAGGGAGGGAGCCAGTGAGTACTCACTGGGGGACATTTCCGACTGAAACAAACATGGATTTGGGTTATTATGATGAGGCTGTCTGTCCACTGACTATAAACTGAAATTTCATGCCCAACGACCGTTGAAATGTTATTCTGTAATTTGGGCTACCTTTTTAGTAGTTAGTAGAATAAAGTTTTATAGAGCCCATATCATGAAAAATAAAGTGCAAGAAACTGTCATGTTAAATTGTCTAAGGAACACGTTCCACAAGTGATGTTGACTCTTGCTTTGCAGTACTAACACATAGAAGGTAAGGGTACAACAACTTCAGGGTCCCTGCCCGTGCGGCTGCCCTATGACTGGTCTGTCCAGGGCTGCTTCTCAGTTGTCTGCCGCAACTCCTGTTTTCAAAATTCTTGGGTAGCATTGAAATCAACATAAAGAAACCCAGAAACATCTGCTTAGTCTTTGTGGAAAGAACATTCATGTGAGGTTAGGAAGCAGTTGCCTAGGGAGGAGAAAAGAATAGAGCTGATGGTGTGGAAAGGCTCTCCCAGCCCTGCTCGAGGGACTCAAGTGCTGCCTTTTAGAACAACACCCCATGAACATCCTTCACGCCTCGTTGTGTCTAGCCTTTGCCTCTGAAACCCTGATCCCTCTTTCTCAGGACCTCTGAGCATTGGTCATTTGATGACTCAAAACTTTTCCACTGCTAATAGTCATTGCCCTTCCTGGAACTGCAGCCGAGAAGTGACTGGCAGGATGGGGGGAAGTGAGGGAGGAGAAGCTGGGGCTGCGCTGAGAATTGCTTCAGTAGTAAATCACTGCTTTCCTTCACCTTAGCAAAGGACGCCCAGAACAGGCAGCAAGAAGGCAGCTGAAGGCAACTGTGACTGCCTTAGCTTTTGCTACCATAGAGCAATTTGCAGAGAGGTGAGAGGCCTTCTGCAAAGATAGAGGAAGAGAGCCCTTTCTCCCAAGCTCCCATTGGCTCCTTATTCCATTGTCGATTGCAGTTTCTGTCTCATGGACAGCTGGGTTTGCTGCCATTCCCAGAGCTCCTTCTGGTCCCAGCCTTACATGGAATTCTGCAGAGCAAATTAAAAATGCTCTTGGTTCTCCCCTCCTTCCCCCAGTTAAGACAAAAGGGATTCATTCACAGGAACTGCTGCCTTGCTTAACAGCTGTTCAGGTCTCTGTGCCCAACAACCGGACATGTTGTTGACCCTAAAAGCAAAAGACTTTGTTGCCCATTCTCATGCCCTAGTTGGTCAGTGGCTAGCCAGGATCATCTAAGAATTTTGACATTTGTCTTTCCTCCCCTACTCCTGCCTCCATGACTCTTAGTGGCTCTTGAAGCAGAGCTTTTCTGAAAGTGGGCTTTGATTATTGGAGAGCAAAAAAAATGCGCCATGTGGTCAGGGCTGCCTGGCCACAGCTGCTCAGAAGCAACAACTGGGAACCTGACTGTTCCTTTTCAAAGGCAGACCCACATGGAGTTCTTTCATGCATTTCCCCACACATGAAGCAACCTCAGTAAAATGCCTCTTTCCAGCAATTTAATGGCTGAAAAATAAGTGCCACATTCTGGCTTATGGTAGCTTCAAGGACCAACAACCTTGCATTCACTTGGAGTCTATAGCCCAGTGAGGTAGAGAAGACCTCTGGTAACATACCCTGTTGGCGATTGGAGTTTAGGAACACTCCCAACTAAATGGTCATTGATCCAGTGGGAGGAATGTTGACTTCCAACAGGGCTATGGAAGGTTCTACGGAGGAGGTGGCATTTGAGCTGGGTCCAGAAGAGAGACAGGGTTATAGTAGGCAGAAATGGAATAGGCAGGACTTTCATTTATGCAACCGTCTCCATGTGAAGGTGAGCCAATCTGAGCAGTACAGAGGATGGAGAATTTGCTGGCGAGGTTGGGTAAGGAGGCCAAGACCAACCCATCACTAATACGTTCAGCTCCTCTTGTTTGTCTCTCAGTTCCACACGAGGGGTTCCTGAGTCATCAGAAAATACTGAACCCAATTTAATTAAAACCTTTAGACCTCTTTATTTTTTTAAAGTCCTGGTGGTACAGTGGGTTAAGTATTGTGTTGCTAATCAGAAGGCCAGTGGTTCAAACCCACCAATTACTCTTAAGGAGAAAGATGAAGCTATCTGCTCCCATAAGAAATTATGGTGTGAGAAACTGTATGGAGTAGTTCTATTGTGTCCTATAAGGCTGCTGTGAGTCACAATCAGCTTGTAAGAGTTCAAGGGGGTGGTTTTGGTTTCAAGGAAACCTATAGACAACTTCAAGGAATAAGTGACCCTAGGAAACCCTTAAAAGAGAAGACAACTCATGATCCCTATTCAATTTACCCCTTGTCTTCTGACTTTAGTCTTCCAACAAGTGTTCTGTGCTTAAACCACAAGCTTCACCACCTTTAAGAAGGTCTCTAAACAGCCTAGTATCTTGCTGATTCATTGGCAGTGAAGTCTTTCGAGAAATTGTTTTGCTGTTTTATCCTATTTTTTCATCCAGGAGATGATCTGAGGCAACATATGGCAACAGAGAGGTGTGAACCACTTTGGGAAGTATTGGATACAACTGATTACCCCTTCCTTGTACTTTTAACAATGGCCAAGGCAGAGAGTTTCAGAAAGAAGATCCTAAAAGTCGTGTTACCCACCAATGCCAGTCAGGCATGGCGCTCTGACCCCACTGCAGAGTACCCAAATCAAGGCCTCCTCCAAAAACCACGTTTTCCCTGAAGTATCTTCTTCTTCAGGGCTACTTGTATGGCACCAAGTGTTCTGAGACTGCTGTTAGTACAATCACTCCCAGAAATGAAAAACAAGAGTAGGTAAAACTGAGTTGGACACTGACATGCTCGAAGGCTAGCGGAGTGTGTTCAGAGAAACAGTGGGAAAGAGAAAGAAGCAAGAGAAGGGAAAGGAAAACTGAGCATGAGGGGGTGGGGGAGTGGTGGGGCTATCTGTTCCGGGGAGAACAATGCAACAGCTCAAGGTGGGAGGTAAGTGAGCCAGAGAGAAATCAGATCCAAAAACACCTGTGGTCTGGGTTTTTTTTTTTTTTAGCAAAGAGTCATTTTGCCAAAGAGCCATTTTACTTGGAACAAAAATGGAAACGTCAGATTGATTTTCTCAGAGACCCACTGCAGGCTGGCAGAAGTTACAAAGGTTGGGTTTGGAGACTGAGCAAAAAAAAAATTCTGGTGAGAGAAAATCCCGAAGAGTTCCTTTTCCCTGGACTCCGTTACATTGCCTTTATACTTCACCTGTCCTCACTGCTATCCTGATATTAGTTGGACTTGCTCTATGGATCAGACACTGAGCATAAAGTGGAATTAGTACAAAGTTTCCTCCTTCGTGTGAGAGGCCAGTTGCATTTTCTTGGTCTTGATTTGACCAGAAGTTTAGTTTACCCAATTCTAGGTGCAGGGCTATTCCAAGACCAGAGTTCTGTGTACAGAGCCAGGAGTATAAAAAGTGAAGAAAGAAATGAAGGTCGCCGCTTGGGCTCAGGGCCCACATCCCACAGGCAACACAGGTTGACTGGCCCTCCCCACCATTCCTCTGTCCCCAGGTCTGAAGCACACTGCTCCTCTTGGGCAGGAAGCTCTGTGAACTCCAGTTACTTTCAAGGATTTGATCTGTCTGCTCATTTGCTTTCCACCACTGTTATACATTCCCTTGGACTTTTCAAGTCATCTTGGGAATGACTAGTTAGCTGTTAATTTTTTTTTCTTTTTCTCCTTGGAAATCTGTACATTTTAAAAGAGTTAGGTGGTGATTTCCCAGAGAGGAAAATATCTTCTCACTCCATCCCCAAAGTGTTTTGTCATCACAAAATACCATGTGTATAGCTTGAAAACAACAGCAGAGAGGAAAGTATTGGGGCAATGTCTCAAGGGTAGACTTCTTGATTAAGCCTCATCCATGTATCCATTAGTGTCATCAGGGCACCCTTCTTGATCACTTCCTGGTTCTTACCAAGTCCATTGCCATCACACCCCACCTCATGTTGGCTAAAGTTCTCTTCTGTCTCACTACTATCTGCCCCAGTATGGTTCGAAACCTTGTTGTGTGTCCATTCTAGTTGCGCTGATAGAAATGAAACATTAATCTGAAGCTAATGCAAATTCCAAGTGAACAGTTCTGCCCATATTGACTTGCCAGGATCCCATCTCACATTCTACTGTGAGAGATCATGTTACCACTTGAGCAGTTTCACCAATAGATCCTGTCGAAGGCCCTTGGCTCCCTCAGACTCAGAGACTCATAAAATGATGACAGGGCTGCTGGTGGGTCCCAATACCCTCAGAGGGCACTTGTCAAATCCAAGTCTGAATTTTCAAATTTTAGTCATCTCGCCCTATAAACAGTGGCCTATTTTTATCTGAGAAACAGATGGAATTTTTTTAAAAATAAGAAACCAAAGTGTGTCCAGAAATCTTACTGGTGACTATTCGAGAGTTTCCTGGGCCTCTATCTCACAGTCACCACACTCTCACCCTCAACAGCTCACAGCCTTGACTGAAGGTACTTTCGACCAAAGTGAACACCACCTCCAATCTTTGCCTGTGGAGGTTCTCCTGGCATCTTCTGAGGGACAGCTTAGATGCAATCTCCCAGCAAGCCATCCTTAATGCTCAGCTGGTTCCTGTTTCTCTTCTGGGGAGTCACTTGGCCTTGGAAATTGCCTTGGAAACTAGATAATAAGTTCCTTGTCCATGTCTGATTCATCTCTAGGTCCCCTGCAGGAGGAATAAGTCCCAACAGACTCTAGAAAAGGCAGGCAGGAAAAGCTGAGGAATGGGGGAGGTTCTAACTTTGACAGGCCCTACTCCAGCTGACAGTGGACTGGGAGGTACTTTGGTGAGAAATCTAATCCCCTTTTCCTAAAGTTACCTATTCCCTTTTCCTTCTCCTCACCCTAACCCCTTGCCAAAGAACCTCTCTCTCCCACAGTTTTCATGTAACTGTCACTGTAGGAGAGACTAAATAACTTCAGCTGTTAACTGTTTAGAATGTTGCTGTTCCCAGGATCCCTTGTGCTGAATGGGGCGGGGGTGGGGGGTGGGCGCAGTTCCTGCACAAGGGAGGGGAGTCTGAAAGCGTGTGGGTGAGGAACCTTCAGGCCCCACTGGCAGGTACTCTTATTGGCAGGACTTGGGCATGACAGTCTGTGTAAAGAAGAATTTCAGAGGTGTGTGGGGCAGGGGGGAGTTATTGCTGACACCCTTTTAAATCACCACCCCTGAGTTATCTTCTACTCTTTCTGCCTATGCTCCTAAATATATATATATATTTACTGGCACATGACAGTCCCTTAGATAAGTAGTAATTATCATTATCATCATTACTAAACCATACAAAATACAAACAGCAGATATACTGGTTATATTCAAAGCCATTACCAGTCCTTCTACCACCAAAACAATATCCTGATTGATGACAACCTGTATCAGAATAAAGTGTGCTCCATAGGGCTTTCAATAACTGGATTTTTGGAAGTATCTTATCAAGCCTTTCTTCTGAAGCACCTCTAGGTGAACTCAAATGACCAGCCTTTCCGGTAGCAACCATTAGCAAAGAACCTTATTTGTTCTGTGCAAGACTGTAAATCAACACAGCATAGAGAAGTACATGTTGCCAAATCCCAACAAAGATTTAGGTGGGCTCTGTGATGAAGAGGTTCAGAAAGAAAATGTCAGTCTGTGGTTTGAAGACCCCTGCCTCCTTGGTTGTGGAAACAACTGGGTACATCTATCAGGTGTACACAGAAAATGGCCAATGACTGAAGAGATGGCCAATCCAGGAGACCAAGAATGAAGTTGACTGGAGGGCAGGAAAGAGAATGGTGAGTTATAATTGCATGTGTTGATAGGCCAGTCAGAGAAAACGTCCCCTTTGGCCCTGAAGATCTCAGGCTGAGGGCAGGGGTGTGTGAATGGCCCCTCCCAAATGGAATAGGCAGGATTTAGGAGGTGGTGGCTCAGAGTTCAATAAGAAAGGAAGAGAGGCAGGAGTTGTGTTGGTAAGTGGGTCTTATCTTAATCCTTCAGCATTCATCCGCTGAAACAGAAAAAGCCAGAAAGATAAGGCCCAGTGTATGCTCTAAGGGCATATCTGTTTAAAAAAATACTGAGGTTATTAATTATTAATTAATGATTTCCAAAAATAAACTTTTTCTATTGTTTTGGGAGCTTGGAAACATGTTGTGGGCTTGATAAAATCAAAATGAGGTGCTGAGCCCCGGAGGCATAGTGGTTGTGTGCAGAGTTACAGCCCACTGGGTTGAAGGTTCAATTGAGCAGCAAGGCTGGGCCTCCTACTCCCGCCACCAGAGGGCAATGATGCCAAAATAAATAAATAAATAAAAATAAGAAGTTTCTGCTTATTCTCTATCCTTGGTGCTGGATTTCCACGAGCACTTTCTCTGTCTTGAAGGTACTAGGGAAACCATCATGTTCCCCCTTTTCACCACTCCTTAACTGCCAGAGATGCAGTGGCTCTCGCCACATCCAATTATCCAATAACAGGCCGCACGCGCCTCCCAGCTCCACCAAGCTAGAGCTTCCAGGGAAATTCTGAAGGGGTGCAGCAGGATTTGGGGGAAGCATTGGACTGCCAATCACAAGGTCAGTATTTCAAAACCGCCAGCCACACTCTGGGGAGAAAAGTGAAGCTCTCCACTTGCACAGAGACATTCCACCTTGGAAGCCCAAGGGCAGTTCTACTCTGTCCGTACAGGGTCATGGTGAGTCAGAACAGACCTGCTCATCTCTATGTCTCCATGTTCCTAGCAAGTAGATGACTGATGTTCCCAATATGCTATCTGCCAGACTGCAACTAGATCTTTTATCCATTGAACTAGCCTTGACAGAGCAACTAGAACATGTCCATGTGCTCTGATTACAGAACTGGACACAGTAGTGGAGTAGAGTCTAGGAGTAAAGTCAACTGACTAGTCAAACCAACCAAGCACTGGCACAGAGGCTTAGAGAGGGCATTAGAGAACACAGAAAATTATAGATCCTAATTCTGCTTAGCAGGAGGAGTGGGAAGAAGTGTAAAGGAGGAGATTCCACAGACATGGACACTTATAGAGTCATCAGATACACTGGAAGGGGGATGAGAGGGGAGCTGGGAATGGGGGAACCAAATCAGGGAATGTCCTCAGGAGGGAGGGGCCCCTGGAGAAGGACATCATGTTTGGTGTACAGCAGTGGTTTTCAACCTGTGGGTTGCGACCCCTTTGGGGGTTGTATGACCTTTCACAAGGGTTGACTAAGACCATCCGAAAACACATATTTTCAATGGTCTTAGGAACCGAGACAATGCTCCTCTATCCATCTCCAGATAGGCCCGCCCATATGCAGATATACCCATATATGAGTACCTGGCATGAAGACTGTTACCATGCTTCAAGACAAATTTTCATTTATTTGTCATTAGAAATAAATATCTTACAATATGAATCACTATGCTTTAACTATGTTCAATGTATAACAATGAAAATACATCCTATAAGGGCTGAGCCCCGGTGGCGTAGTGGTTGAGTGTGGGACTGCGGCCCATTGGCTTGGCGGTTCAAATCCAGCTGGAGCTCTCCAGGAGCAAGGCTGGGTAGCTCCCACAACCACCAGAGGGCAGTGATGCCCCCCAAAAATGCATCCTATATATCAGATATTTACATGATGATTCAAAACAGTAGCAGAATTACAGTGATGAAGTAGCAACAAAAATAATTTTATGGTTGGGGATCACCAGAACACTAGGAACTGCATTAAAAGCTTGCGGCATTAGGAAGGTTGAGAACCACTAATGTAGAGTAGTAGTCAAAAGGGGAATGAGACGAATTGCTAGGTGACTGCTGCAATGGGCTCTAACAGGAATGCTTGTGAGGAGGCTGCAGGATCGCATAGTGATTGGTTCTGTTGTACACGGGGTGGCTCTGATTTGGAACTAACTTGATGCCCCTGACAACAATGTATGGAGAGGGGGGCACTGGCTCTGGGAAGATGAATGGAGTCATTTGGGGTCCATTTCACCCAATGTTAACAAGAAGATGGGAGAGTCCATATGTCCATATGGTCTTTGATGTACATATCCAGTACCCCTCCCTTTGAGCGTGAGAGAGATTTATGAATATGATGACATTTCACTCATGGAATTATGCTGTATTATGTACCAGGAGGAATTTTGCTAATATAATTAAAGTTTCTAATAAGTTGATTAGGAACAATCAATATCCTGGGTGGGCTTGACCTAATCAAGCAAACCCCTTTAAGAGGCTCTGCCATCCCAGAAATCAGAGTGATTCAAAGTGGCCTACCAGCTTTCCCGTTGGTGCTGAGGGAAGAATCAAATGACAAGAATAGCAGGTAGCCGCTGGGACCCAAGGGCCCAAGGGCTACCTTTACATTGGATCTGAATTCTGCCAACAAGCCTTGTTCTTCTAAGAGGAGCCAAGACCTCAGGTAAAACTATAGACCTGGTTGACACCTTGACTGGAACCCTGAACATTAGAGCATCTAGTCCATGTCTGGATTCCCAAACCGTAGCTTGTGCTATTTTGAGCCAATACAAATCAAACCAAGCTTATTGCCATTGAGTTGGTTCCAACTGCTAGCACCTCTATAGAACCAAGTAGAACCGCCTCTGTGGGTTTTGAAGACTGTAACTCTTGACAGGAGTAGAAAGTCTCATCTTTCTGAGAATTTGTTACCTAAATCCACTGCCATCTAGTTGCTACTGACTCATCATAGGCACCCTAGGATAACCCTACAAGATGGGGTAGACCCGCTCCTAAAGGTTTGCAAATCTATGCAGATACACCTTGCCATGTCTTTCTCCAGCAGAGCAATTGGTGGGTTGAAACCACCTACCTTTAAATTAGCAGCTGACCACTTAACCATAGTACCACCAGAGCCTCCATTTGCTACTGTCGGAAGCTGGGCAGCCAGAACTGCTTGGTGACAGGTTGGAATCACTCTGTCAGAGGTGCTGACTGAGTAGTGCCTGTGCCTTGACTTGTCTCCCACCTTCTGATCCAGATCCAGGTTCCTGAGTTCCGAGCCATCCCAGCCCATAGTCCACACTAAGATATCTGGAGCACAAAAGCGGGAGGCTCCAACTCCAGCCCACAGCACTCCACCGCAGCCTCAGCAGCCCCAGCATGGCTATTTACGGTATAGAAGGGAGGATTTCTTGATCAGAGGAGAGCATTCTGCCTTCCCTACACTCTTGGTCTTGTGGCCACTTTCTGACTTGTCATTTTTGAGGGCTAGGGAATATGCACTCACCTGAATCCTAGTTCAAAGAGACACAGGATGGGGACGCTTCTTGA
>PVJH01003810.1:0-15888 GCA_004026705.1 Nesogale talazaci | reverse complement strand
TCTGAGTCTTGTTCTCTTCATCCACAGCAAAAGCATGAGGATGGAAAGATACCTGGAACATAAAACACTCATGCTGACACAAGGCACTTACTTACATGTATTAGGTAAATGGGCAGACCCTTACCTTAAAGAGCACTAAAAGGCATGGAGGTGAAGCATTTGGATTTCAAAGGCCAGTCCCTTGATGGGAGAAAGATGTGGCTGTCTGTTTCCACCAAGACTGAAATCTTTGGGAAGCCTCTGTCCTGTAAGGTCACTTCTGTCTGTTTTTCCTCTCACCTTCTATCTCCTCTCCCAGATCAAGAGTCCTGGCATCCCTTCAAAGAGAGAACTTTATGTGGGTTTTCAAAGAGAAAAGGCAGGTGGGGATGGACTTGGGGGAGGTGACCTGCCCGATGAAGGGTTATCTTCTTGGCAGATGGTCTTGGCTTCCCCACCCTTTTTCTTTTAACATCAGATTGGAGTTTTGTATTGTTCTCTCCCCTCCTGCCCCCACCCCCAACCCCCATTTCAGGTGGCACTCTGGACATTTGCCAACTTCGCCTCTTGCCTAGAGAGTTCTGGAGCCCCCGACCCCCAGACTGTGTTTGCAAAGACTATGTTTAGTTAGCAGAAAGACCATTACATTTGAGTAATCTCAGCATTTTGTAGCATTCACAAAACCAAAGGCAGCATTTTATCTTCTACTTTGCAAAAGAGCTTTGCTATTGGTTTCCCTCAGAAGAGAGAGGCTTTCAAAGATGTTGCTCTCTGAGAATGCGTTCTGGTCTGGGGCCCACAAGATGCTTTCAGAAATAATACTCCAAGCTTCAATCCTAAATGTTAGCCCAAACGCCTTCCATTCTACTGACTATTCGGGTCATTTTGTACCACTAGACCCCCAACATGCTGGGATTGAGTGCTATGAATGTCAAAGTTGTTAAGTACCAGGTCAACATTCAGACCCACAGTCACTCCCTGAGAGAAAGATGAGGTTTTCTACTCCTGTAATAAGTTACCATTTTGGAAACTCAGGGGACACATCTACCCTGACCTATAAAGTCTGTCTGAGTTGGAAAGGACTCGGTGCATGGAGCAACCAACTCCGAGAAGCCAGCACCTCCAGGCAAGGGAACATGTCACTGTGGTCCTAGTTAGGTGTTGTTGAGTTAGTTCTGACTTATAGCAACCCCATGGGCGGCAGAAGCAAACACCATCTGCTCCTTCTCCATCCACATAGCTGTTCTTATGCTTGAGCACATTGCTGCCACACTGTGCCAGTCCATTTTGTCAAGAGCCTTCCTCTTTTTCACTGTTCTTCCACTTTCCCAAGCATGCGTTCCTTCTCCATGCACTGGTCCCTCCTCACCACATGTCCACAGTACATGAGATACATGGTACTTTCAATATTCTTCATCAACACCGTCATTCAAGTGTGTAAATTTTTCTTGAGTCTTCCTTATGCAATAGCCAACTTTCACATGCATGTGAGTCCATTGAAAATACCATGGCTTGTGTCAGGTGTACCTGAGTCCTCAAAGTAACATCCTTGTCTGTCAACACTTTACAGAGTTTTACCACTTGACTACTGTTTCCATTAGCACTGCAGGTGGATTCAAGCAGGAAGAAATCCTTGACACTTTGCATCTTGTCTGAACTCTCTGTGCCTCTGGCTTGGTCCTGTTTTGGAAGGGCATTCCTTTCTAGATGAATGGACAAGTTTGGGGTAGGATGAAGACCTGACCTTAGATGGTGTGAACTCAGACACTTTTCTTTTGTAACAGTGAATCATTTTATTGGGGGTGGGGCTCTTATAAATCTTGTAACAATCCATACATCAATGACAACAAGAACATTTGGACATGTGTTGCCATCATCATTTTTATAACATTTTCTTTCTACTTGAACCCTTGGTAGCAACTCTTCTTTTCTCCCCTCCCTTCTCCATCTTCATGACCCCTTGATAAATTATAAATTATTATTATTGTCATAGCTTACACCATCCACTATCTCCCTTCATCCATGTTTCTGTTGTTTATCTCCCTGGGCAGGCGGGCGGGCGGGGTGGAGGGAGGTCATTGTGGAGGTTGATCATTGTGATCAGTTTCCCCTTTCTCCCCTTACTTTCCCCCTATCCTCATGGTATTGCTAATTTTATTATTCTTCTGAGGGGTTTATCTGTCCTGGATTCCATGTGTTTTAGAGCTCTGATCTGTACTCATGCACATGCTCCAGTCTAGCTGTATTTGTAAGGTAGAACTGGAGTCCTGATGGTGGAGGAAGCATGAAAGAACTAGAGGAATGTTGTGTGTTTCATGGGTGCTAGACTTCACCGTGAAACCCAGCCAAGTTGTAATAGAAGACGTGGCTTATGGACTCCATCCTTTGTTTTCCTGGGATGGGGAATATCTGCTGGTTCTAACATATCACCTCACCTAAAAAGCCATTCCTCTATTTCCTGACTGAGCTTTGATAAAAGTTAGAAGACTTGCTGGAACTTTGGGACATTTTTGGCTCCTGACTCTGGATGCTGCATTTAGTTCACTTCTGCCTGATTTGGAACTAAACAGTATCCACCACCATATGAGACTTCTCTGCAAAGTTTCACGAGTTTGGTGGGAATGTTGTAGGGATTTGAGGGAATAGACTCAGGAGTGGAGTCGGGGTAGGGGAGGGGTGGAGCAGAATAGCATCTTGGAAGAGTTGGACATTTGGGACATCTCTAATCTCTAAATCCTTCGGATCGGTCTGGTATTAATTCTTATAAAAGAAATTATTAGCACACACCATTCCAGTCGAAGAGCCAGGAAAGGGGGCTTTTGAGTGCTGAAGATGTGTGATATTCACAGAAAATGAGACAAGCCCCATGTCTGAGCAAGTGCAGGTCCAGGGTTCACTTCCAAGCCATATGTGTCTAGAACACATCCAGAGCACATAAAAAAATGCTTTGAAATGTGAACTCATCCAGAACCACTGCCTATAGAAGATGAAATAAAACTTGCAGTTTGAATTAACTGGGTTTGCTAATTAAAAAAATAAAATAAAGAAAAGAATAATAACTAAAAAAAAATTCTCTGTTTTTTTAACAGCTCCTAGAGTCAAGTACTATTCAAAATGTCCAGAAAATAATCTAAATTTACTGAACACAATAAAAATGATGAAAATGTGGGCAATTATCAAAAAAGAGATAAAACATGATTGGAATTGTTTAAAAGACTTGACAGCAGCTATTATCATCATTCTTCATGGCATGAAGGAGAACATACCAGAAATGAACCCACACTCATATTAAAATAACAGAAACTATTACAAACTCAATAGAAATATTAGAACTGACAGATATAATTGAATGAAAATTTTAAATTCACTCAAAAGGACTCCATAGTATAATGAAGATGACAGAAGAGAGAGTCAGGGGACTTGGATGGATCAATAAAAATGACTCTGTGGAAGAACAGGAAACAGTTAAGAGAAGACGCTATCAGGGATCTTTGCGATGGTATCAGAGAGCCCGACATGACATTGGAGCAGTTAAAGCAGAAGAAATTGGCACATAAGGTTTTTGTTTTTTAAAAATCATGACTCAAAAAAAATTTTTTAATAAAATAAAATGGTGACTCAGAAGCCTCCAAATTTGGTCAAAGACAATTTCAAACTCAAGCAGTGTTAACAAACCTCAAGCAAAATAAGCTTAAAACTCCACTGATTAGGGTCCAACTATATGGACAGGAGTTGTTAACCCTCAGGGTACAGGCAGGAGCCTGTGCAAGGAGCCAGACACCAGGATGGATCCAGGCTCAGAAACAAGGCTCTGGGGCTTGGGAAACTTCCATTTCCCTTAGTTCTTCATCCAGAAAAATTCCCAGATTGAACTCCTCCGCCCTCAAAGTCCCTGCTAACTTGAAAAAAGAAAATAATCCTTTTTCCACTCTGATGTGGGTCTTTTTTTTTTGGGGGGGGGGGGAGACGCCATCACTGCCTCTGGTGGTCATGGACGCTATTCAGTGCCGCTCCTGAGAGCCGCCGCTGGATTTGAACCACCAAGCCTAAGGGCTGCAGTCCTGCACTCAACCACTTACACCATCCGGGCTCAGCCCTCTGATGTGGATTTTTTTCTGTTTCTAAGTATTCAATTCACCAACATCAGATTGATTCTCACTCGTAACACTCCTGTGGTCCTCAAAACCTAATGGTATGAACTAAGAAATGACTGTGCTGCCAGAGTCTGTCCAACCCTTTGTCACCATTGGTGTGAGGGATGGAAGGGAAGGTGCTCACAGCATCAGAGACAGACGGGTCCGCAGCAACCAGGAGGGAGGTGGGGTTCACCAGCACCAGGCTTCCCACGCAGCCCTTCCAGCACTCTGGGGAACCTAGAATTCACTGGGAAGGAAAAGAAGATCCTCAAAACACAAGAAACTATCCCTTTCCAATGTGTGACATTCCAATGTCATCGTCAAAGATTTTCTGAAGCTCAGCATGGAAGAATATTCCATCATGGCCCCGGATTTCGAGTTTGACATCCAGTTTGTCAGCGTATGTGAATAGCCCTCTTCTGTCCACAGACCTAGCGAATGACCCCCAGTTGGACAGCACCTTAAAGTTGACAGGACAGTGCTGTTTCACACTAACCACCATCATCCTCGAGGTTGCCTCCTAGGAAAGAGGTGAGCAGAGGTGAAGGGATTGCACCCCCCATCCCCACCCCCAGCCCTCGAATACACAGAGAGCCAGCTCTCCTGATTTCTATCCCTCCCCAAGGTGCATCTGGTCCATGCTAGAACCCAACGATGGGCCCGGGGCCCATTAGCCCACGTTTGAAAGGAAGGATGCCAAAGAGTCGCATGGGTTCAGCTCCTTCCTCCCAAGAGAACACAGTGTTGAGAGTCCGGCAGGGAAGCCCTATCTCTTGCCCCTTCTCTCATTTGCCTTTAGCCAGCCTGTTCAAGGCCCTTTGCTGTTAGAACCTGGCAAGTTCTCTATCCCCACCCCCCATGTAAGATGGCGTTTTGGAAAATACCCATCCTGCCTGCCCTTCAGTGCCTATAAATGTGCTTGGTTGTAAGACAAGCCAGCTTAAGGATCCTTGGTTGCTCCTTCAGGTTTTGCCAGTGGCTTGTCTTGAAGGACTCTGCTATTTGGCCCCAACATCTGCTTCCACTTGGCTCTCCCTGCTGCCAAGGAGGTGCTGTTCCTTCCATGCTCCACTCGCACATTCCCCCGGCCCCCACACTACATGGATGGATGTGCCAGGAGGTCACCCTTCCCTTCCTCTTGGAGCCATTTTCAGCTCATTTATTCACACATTGTCTCTTCATTTTCAGGAAAACATACAAAGGCGTCTCTTTGAGCATGATCACTGTGAGTCATCTGCAGAGGCCATGTCCGAGCAAAGAGAAGTCAAAAGGTGGGTGGGTTCCCTTCATCTCCCAAGAGAGAGACCTCTCCTTTGTTTCACCCTAATGAGTCATTCAAACTAAGTCAACGCTGAGCTGCCTTGGCCTTGGGGGGAGCTGTGAACTCTTGAGCTCTGGAACTATTTCAAGTGGCTTGAAGGGGACAGGGCCACTGTGAAACTAATAATGCAGCATGGTGGCATGTGGAGCTGTAGGGCATGCCAGGACCTTGGCCTCCCCATCTATAAGTTCTTCCAAAGGATGCTGCCAGGACCCCAGCAGAAGACTGAGGAAGGACTCAGGGGACACAAGCATGGGGTGGCAATTGGCATGAATCCCTGTACTTTGTGCACCCATGAGCAGAGGTTCAGTCCTCATCTGGCCTTTAAGTACCTGGAGGACAGCAGGATTTTGGAATCAGGCAGACTAAGGTTCGGATTCCCTCTTAGCCTCTTCTAGACTTTTTGACCTTGGGATGATCACTTAGCCTTTGTGAATCTCATATTTGTTTCATTTGTAAAAGAGATGGGAGCAATTATCCTGATAACATCCTTGGGAGGACAAGCACATATCTATAATATTCTTCTCCCCTGGAACTCCCCCTCGTGTTGTGGACACGCAGGCTACCTGGCCTTGGACAGCTCTTTCATCTTCTTGGGTTATTTCGTCAGAAAAATGAGGAGACCAGATTCCTTTTGCAAGAGGCATCAGGGGTCTATGAGCCTTGAAAAGGGCCTCTGAGGTGACTGCTGAAGACATTAGACAACAGCCAAGGTCAGAGCCTGGAGGATGGGGCAAAGCTGGAGAGGCCACTAGATTCATAGTCAGAGAACATGTGGCCATGGCCTGTATCCAGAGTGTGGGGCTGGGAGCTCAGGCAGAGCATGACCAGGCAGGAAATCTCCCCTTGTGTTATGTGGTCATACACCGGGGTGTGTGCTGTCAGGGCTGCATGACCTTGGATTGAAACACTCTGTTCCCAGTTCCGACATCCAGGCTGGGCTCTGCAGGGATCTAGAACCAGTGAAGTTACGCCACAGTAAGAAACCCTCAAGCACAATCAAATTCCTTCAAGAACAAGGGGACTTTTTGTCTTTCTCATGGTGGAAACTGGTACCTGTGGAACTTAGCGTCTACTGGGCTGTCTAGTGGTCCACAGGACCCTTGATATTACAACACGGGCAGTCTTAGGGATAGACAAAGATCTCAGAACCACGCTGGGAAAGCTTCAAGACTCATCTCCCCTCAGTAAGGATTTCAGCTGCTCCCTCCACAGAACTAGCTCTTTCTACACCTGTCCCAAGAAAACCAGGACCAAGCCATTGGGTAAACAAGGCCAACACCCCTCCCTCCCTTATCTCCTTGTTCATCCAGCCTAGAATGTCCTCGCCAGCCATCCACCAAATTCATATGCTTATTTCAGGTCCTGTTTCAGTTCTAACCCTGTCAAGAAGTTCTTAAGAATCTCCCCTGTCCACACCAATTGTCCCCCTTTCAGATTGTAGGACCATTTTCTTTTTGGATAGTTCTTATTCTATTACTCTCATCACAGCTTTACCCCGCTGCCTGCTCTAATAGTGGACATGAAGCTATTTGCTACAGCAGTCAGGAAATCCAATGACACATGGGACGATTCTCCTGCCTCAGAGCTCTAGAAAGCGTCAAAGAGTGAGGATGTCATTTTGAGACCAAAGTGTATCTGAGAGCCCAAGTGCAGTATTGCAGTCATCGCCTTCCTACACACGCCAATGTTGGGCACTGCGTTGGAATTACAGTGCTGGTGACGAATATGGAACAATCAGAAAAACAAATCTCTCTCGGAAGAAGTGCAGCCAGAATGTCCCTGTCTTTAATCTCACATACTTTGGACATGCATTCAGGACAGACCAGTCCCTGGAAAAGGCCATGATGCTTGGAAGAGGGTCTGGGATGAGCTAGAGAGCTCACGCAGTACAATCGCTGTTAACAATCGCTATAACAATGGACTCCGGCGTGAGGATGGTTGTGAAGATGACTCGGACCACGCCTTGTTTGTGCCTTTGTACATAGAGTCACTGTGCCCTGAAACAGATTCGCCAGCACCTAACAACCACAATATTTGCAGCACATGTAAATACATGTGCAGAACTATCTTCTGCCAAACTTAGATCCTGGTGGGCATAGCCCCATTCACTTCCCCATTCTTGTTGCGCTTGACATGTCAACCTATGTATTCACTCATCGATTACGATTTGGTACTACCATAATAGGCTGCTGGTGTGTGTGATTTACCTTTCACTTTTGTGCACCTTCCTTTCTCAGAAACCCTAGATAGGTCACCGTGGGCCTAGGGTCACCCTGGGCCTAGGGTACCCGTATAATTTCAAATGTCATGGTTTATAATAATAATCTCCTTAAGATAGGCAGGGCTTGTATTATAGTTCTTACTCTCCTGTGGCAAAGAGAACTATATGTCTGTGTCAACAGCTGTCTCCCCAACCTTCCATGTAGTAGAGAGGTAACGGGCTCAGCTCAAAGACAAATTTCCAGCCTCCCCTGCAGCTACAAATGATCCTGTAACTAAGTTCTGGACTGTAGAATATGAGCCAAAGTGTCCTGTATAACTTTTAAGAAGCCTCCCTACTGGGATAAAAAACGACCCTTGTCCTTCTTTCACTGCTGAATGAAAATAAAATGGCGTGAAACTTGGGGCACCATCTTAGGACATGAGGTGATGTCTGATGAATGATGGAATGGCAAGACAAAGGGAATATGGGTCTCCAAAATCTGTAGTCACCTTCCTAACTGCTGCAATTTGCAAATGAAGATGTACACACATAGACGCACACATACACACACACGCCACACCCCCACTTTGCACTCCCACATCAGTAGGTTGCAGTCAAAGGTCACCCAGCCAGGGAGTGGCAGAACCAATATCAATTACCCTGACTCTCAGTCTAGTACTATCCCAAAAGTCTGTGCTTCCTTTCAGGGAATCAGAAGCAGATAGAATGGAAATGGAGGTTTTGCATTTCAACACCCCAGGGAACTGGACTGAGGTCTCCTTCTTAGTGCTCTGCTGCACCTCCAAGATAAGACTTCAGGAATCCATACCCACTTGTAACTCCAATGATCCTTCTGGATCCCCTACCTAACCATTCCCAAGAGGCTGCAGCAACCAGCTCGCTATTGTATCAGCTGGGCGCTCTACGAACATTCTCTAATTTACTGCCCACAGCACCCTAAGAAGAAAGCAATGCAATTTCCCTATTTCCAGGTAAATGTGAAACTGAAGCTATAAAAAAAATGAAGGCCTTTTACCAGAGTTACTCAATGTGCAGATTGAGGTCCAAAGCCACATGTGTCCAAGTTCAAAGACTATATTATTAGCACCACACTCTTAATGTCTTCCTAACACCTGTGAAAGCATAGACCACCTGCTTTCACAGCTCAGTTTCCAAGAACTTACTAATTTGATGGATTGATCAGTGCCAGACTCCTCTTGGGTTCCAACTGTATGCATTGTCTGCAGCCAGGAGCCAGCGCCCCATCCAAGAATTATATCCCTCACACTTTGCACATGGGCCTACCTGAGTAAGGACTCTCCTATGGAGGGATGGTTCAGGCCTCAGTGGCCACAGGCATCCCCGGGTGAGTAGTCTTGGGCGGTCATCAGTCAGAAGTGCCAGGATCCTTCCAGCGCAGGTTCTAGAGTTCAAAGATTCCAGAGGGGCTGTTTCATGAATCATGGACACTCCGTTCTTTGTGTCCTTCCTGGGGCTGTCATGGATAGAATGTGTTTGTTATGACTCTCACTGACATTCTTTCAGGAAACAACTGGTCACTGGAACTGATTCTCTTAACATTGCCAACATTTAAAAAGTGGAGTTTCATTTGTGTGGGTTATCCAGTGTGCATCCTTCCAGTTATGTGGCATGGCCAGTGTTCCAACAGCAACCACAGCTTCCCTCAAGCTACCCATGCTAGTTTTCTTCTGGAACATCTAAGGAAACACCCTGAGATGAAGCCTGTGAAGCAGACATTGTGTGAGAGACCCTTGTCCATTTGCACACATTGCCTGACCACCATGCCAGACTCTGCTCATGCTGTTACCAGTCCCCACCATTCCTGTCTAGGATAGCCACCCTTTCCATTTACCAAACTCTTGTCTTTCCTATCCATGCTCAGGTAAGACATTTATCCCTACACCTTCTTGTATTATAATTAGATATGTGGAGGGAGGAGGGCCTTCAAAAAGTTCAAGGGAAAGATATGACATTTGAATTTTATTTTTCCATGAGCTCTTTGAAGCTGCCTCCTACTCATTTTAGCATAAACCCTAGCTCCCAAATTCCCTCAAGATAAAAAGGAAAAAAAACCACTATCATCAATTTAATTTCAACTCACAGTAATTGTTTAGGACAGGAGATTTCCAAGGTTGTTATCTTTACAGAAGCAGACTGCCACATTTTTCTCAGAAGAGTGGGTGGATATGAACTACCAGCCTTTTGATTAGCATCTGAGTGCTCTAACCATTGCAAGACCCTGCTCCACTGCCACCACTTTAAGGCACTTTTTTTTTTAATTTTTTTTTGGGGGGGGGCATCACTGCCCTCTGGTGGTCATGGGAGCTACCCAGCCTTGCTCCTGGAGAGCTGCTGCTGGATTTGAACCGCCAAGCCAGTGGGCTGCAGTCCCGCACTCAACCACTACGCCTCCGGGGCTTAGCCCTAAGGCACTCTTTTGATAGATGTCTGGCAAAGTAAGCAGAGAGACCATTTGAAAAAGACCCAGATAAAAAGAAACTCCTGACAGCAGTTGCTAAGCCAGGGAGATCCAATCGCAGATCCTTTTCAACATCCCTTCCCACCATGGCCCGCAGCAGGCCTGGGCAATAAAGGAGCTGCTTCCAGGAGTTGAAACCAACAGACTGGAAACTGCAAGCCCATTGCTGTCCTACTGTGTGGGGTAGAAGGCTATCAGTGAGTTTTAAGAACTCTGATTCTCTTGGAGGTTCCCAGATGAAGAGGTAGGCTCACCACCACTCACCGTGGCCCTACAGGGCAGGGTAGAACTGCTTCTGTGTCTTAACCGGGAAGAGAAAGCCCAGCTTTTTTTACAACAGAGAGCTAGTGGTTTCAAACTGCTGCCTTGCAGCCTTCAAACTGCTCACCACTCCAGGCCTCTTACTCTTGAAAAGAGTTGCATCTCGGAAATCCATGGAGGGCAGTTCCACCCTGTCCGTCCAGCGTTTGCAGGCGAGTTTGTTCCAGCCTGTGGTCTCTTCTTGGGGCTTGCATCAAGACTCCTGCGGCTCCCATGGCTCTTTCTCAGAGAAAGGCGCCCTCATAGAAAAGGCCTGCCCAGTGTCCTGATCTCCAGCTGAGTGGGTGGGGGACCAAGTGGAGAATTGTCATTGGCCCGGGCTGCCCCTTGCCTGGTTGGAGAAGCTCACAGGGAAAATAAAGAGCTACTTTTAAGCAAACGCCTCTTTCCTCTTGTAAACTATATTAGAAAAAACTCGTGCAAGATTTGGGTGCTTTTGTTATTGTTGCATTGTTAATCACCCCAACAGGAAAATCAAACCCCATGGCTGTGACAGAAACCCCTATGGAATAAAGTGGAACTGCCCTGTTAGGCTTCCAAAGCTGCAAATCTTTCCCAGAGCAGGCAGCCTCCTCTTGCTCCCTTTGGGACCAGCAGATGGGTTTGAACTGCCGACTTGTGGTTAGCGGGTGAGCATTTGTTAACCCCTGCACTTCCCAGGCGCCTCAAACAAGAAAGGCAAATTGGGCCTACTCAAATGCCAGGAACAGGATGCCATGGCTTTAAAATATTCCCCAGGTCCCCTTCAGTCACCAAGTCCTGGAATCTGGAAGAAATAAGGACTCTGTAAGGGAAGCTCTTGGTACATACAGGAGCCTATGCACAAGGTTTCCCAGCCCTCCTCTCCCGGCCCCTCCCCAGCTCCTCCGGGCTTTACTAGTGCATTTTATTACAACTTTAGACTAAGCTAACTCACCATGTGACCTTGGGCAAGTCCCTACTCCTCTGCGAGCTGCTGGGCGACAGCACCTCTGAGTCCCCCTGGCGCCATGGAGTCAGTGATCCCATTAGGAAACAATGCGGTTCCTAAGATTACAGGTCTGCAGGGAACACGAGCCCCACTGCTGGCTGAACTGTTTCTAAACTGCTGCTCACACAGAGGCTCCAAGCTTGCAAGCCTGGATAATGGCTCCAAGGAATTCAGTGTTTTCTTCTGCTCCAAATGAATGAATGCTGGCACCACGGGAACCCTAGGCAGGCGGTGGCTGGCCCAGTGCGGAGGAGGACATGGACTCTCTGCCCTCTGCTTTCTGCAACTAGAGGCCTCCTGAGTCCCTGTCCCCAGACCTGTCCCCAAGCCCTGCCACTGTGTTATGACCACACCAAGTTCAGTCCCACAACTGACCCTAATATAAGTGCTCACTATAAGCTTTGTGCACTAGCAATATTATAGCCAATGAGGTTTACCTGAGGCACGATAATTGCTAATTGATACAAGTGCTCACTCTAAGTGGCCAACTTCCCCCCTGCCCGCCCCCCCCCACCCCAACCTCTGGGCCTGCCAGGAAGTGCCTTCTGGAGAAAGCTGCTGTGTGAGGCAGGGTTCTCTTAAAGAAATAAAACCAGGATACTAGTAATTATTTTTATATATTTATATAAAGATAAAGGTATATAAGATAAGAAAGAAACAGTTAAGTAATCTATAAAGCAGTACAAATTGCTCGGTGCAACTCACTTGCGTGAGACAGCTAGAAGACTGGCAGTCCTTCAACTCTTGAGGGCCGCTGAGTCGTCCTCTGTAGAGCAATTCAGGCTATCTGGTCACAGGCAGCAAAAAGCAAAGCAATTCACCAACATTCAGCCAGATGACAGAGTCCAACAGGCCCCAGCTCTAGAGATGTACATCCCAGGAGCGTGGCGAAGTAGAGCTTGAAGGAACTGCAACTCAGAGCTCCACAGTCCACGATTAGGTGTCCCATGGGTAGTGTTGCTTGGAGGTCGAGGCACAGGACGAACAAGGCAACTGTCTGGTCCAAAGATCCGAAAGCAAGAGAGAGGGTGGGACTTGCTGAGCCCTTCCTATCTCTGCCCTTCAATTCATCCCGTGTGTTCATTGGCCGTGCCATCACAACAGACCCACCAATCTTCTGTGACCCTGTTGGCATAACAAATCTACCCATCACAATCCACCCCTTGCCAACGTGGCACCTGTACACAATTATTTACCCATATAGAATTTCCAAACATCAATGAAATCAAACTTATACTTAACATCAAACATCTATCATTCATATAAATGAGAACACACTGAGTCCAATTGTAGCTGATATAACATACATGAGCAAAGAAAAGATTCAATAAGCTCATAAACAGAAAATACATGAAGAATCACAAACCTCACTTCTGCAATTGATCACGTGGTCATAATTGGTAGGCAGAACTACCTTCTTCTACTATCCATTCTGTATTACCTTTGCCCTCAGCAATCACTTCAGCTGGTTGTGGTTTTTTGCCTGGTGGGCTGACCCAGACCTTCATTCCTGAGAGGTCTAGGTCATTAGATGTCCTGTCATGATGGGGTTGCTGTAATTTACCATTTTTATCACAGGGCATGGTAGCACTAAGAGTCGGCCTATGGGATCTCCTGGATTCCAGACATATTCCTCTTTACCCCCATTATGTAACACCAGTCCAATTTCTTCTTGATAATCTGGGTCAATCATACTACTCAGTACAGTGACACCCTTCCTGATCTGTTGATCCAAAGGCATGAGAAGCCCAAAGTGGCCAGGGGACATTCTCAGCTGCCAGTTCAGTGGAATCCGTGCAGTTTCCAGGTGGGAGAGTTACTTCCTTTGGGATTAGGACCTCCAGTCCTGAAGAACATAGGATTGCTGGGACAGGAAGCAAAAATGCTGCAAGTGGGTCAATAGGAGTAATAGTGAGTGGTGCCACTCCAGTTCCCATCCTTTGGTTCCTGGACCCATGAATCCTGACTATTGGAGAGACAGCACCATATATTGGCTGCTGGTTTAAAGCGTATACAGCTTCCTGGAGAACACTGCCTCAGCCTCGCAAGTTGTTGCCACGTAGTTTGCATCACAGTTGTGTCTTCAGAAGCCCATTCCATTGTTCTATCAAGCCAGCTGCTTCAGGATGATGAGGAACATGATATGACCAGTGGATTCCACGGGCGTGGGGCCATTGCTGCACTGAATTTGCTGTAAAGTGAGTCCTTGATCTGAAGCAATGCTATATGGGATGCCATGCCAGTGGATGAGGTGTTCTGTAAGTCCACAAATGGTAGTTTGGGCAGAAGCATTGCGTGCAAGGAAGGCAAATCCATATCCAGAACAGGTGTCTATTCCAGTCAGAACAAAATTCTGCCCACTCCAGGATGAGAATGGTCCTATATAAGCAACTTGCCACCAAGTTCCCAGTTGATCTCCCTGAGGAATTGTTCCATATCTTGGACTTAACGTCGTTTTCTGCTGCTGGCAAATAGGGCACTCAGCAGTGACTGTGGCCAAGTCGGCCTTGGTGAGTGGAAGTCCATGTTGCTGTGCCCATGCATAACCTCCATCCCTGCCACCATGTCCCCCTTGTTCATGTGCAGGAGTAGAAGAGGAAAGAGGAGGGCCAGTCTCCACAGTGGGTGTCATCTTATCTACTTCATTGTTAAAGTCCTCCTCTTCAGAGGTAACTCTTTGGTGAGTATTCACATGAAACACGATTACCTTTACTTTTTTGGCCCATTTAGAGAGATTCATCCACATATCTCTTCCCCACACCTCCTTGTCACCAATTTTCCAATCATCTTCCTTCTAAGTCCCTGACCATCCAGCCAAGCCATTAGCCACAGCCCATGAATCAGTATACAGTCTCACATCTGGTCACTTTTCCTTGTAGGTGAACTGAATGGCCAGGTGCACTGCTCGAAGTTCTGCCCATTGGGAGGATTTTCCTTCACCACTATCTTTCAGGGAGATCCCAGAAAGGGGCTGTAGTGCTGCTGCCGTCCACTTACGAGTGGCACCTGCATATCGTGCAGCGCCATCTGTGAACCAAGCATGATTTTCTGTTTTTCAGTTAAATTATCATAAGGAACTCCCCAGGAGGCCGTAGGTGCAGATTTAGAAAGAGAAGGTAATGTGACTGGAGTGGGGACTGTGGGCATTTGGGCCACTTCTTCATGCAGCTTACTTGTACCTTCAGGTCCTGCTCTGGCCCGATCTCGTATGTACCACTTCCAATTAACAATGGAGTGTTGCTGCGCACATCCAACTTTATGACTCTGTGGGTCAGACAATACCTAGTTCATGATGGGTAGTTCAAGCCTCATGGTGACTTTGTGGCCCAAGGTGAGGCGCTCAGTCTCTACCAAAGCCCAGTAACAGGCCAACAGCTGTTTTTCAAAAAGGGAGTAAGTTGTCTGCAGAAGATGGCAGGACTTTACTCCGAAATCCCAATGGTCTACGCTGTGATTCACCAATAGGGGCCAAAGACTCCACACTGTATCTTTATCAACAACTGACACTTGTAGCACCATTGGGTCAGCTGGATCATATGGTCCCAGTGGCAAAGCAGCTTGCACAGCAGCCTGAACCTGTTGCAGAGCCTTTTCTTGTTCCAGACCCCACTCAAAATTGGAGGTCTTTCATGTCACCTGATAAATAGGTCAAAGTAGAACACCCAAGTGAGGGATATGTTACCTCCAAAATCCAAAAAGACCCACTAGATGTTGTGCCTCCTGTTTCGTTGTTGGGAGAGCCAGATGCAATAGCTTGTTCTTCACTTTTGTGAGAATATCTTGACATGCTCCACACCACTTGACCCCTAGAAATTTTACCAAAGTGGAGGGTGCTTGAATGTTTGTTGGGTTAATTTCCCAACCTCTTGTACACAGATGCTGTACTAATGAATCTAAAGTCTTTGATACATCCTCCTTTGTGGATCCAGTCAGCATAATGTCATCAATATAATGGACTAGTGTGACATTTTGTGGAATAGACAGGTGATTGACGTCCCTTCAGACTAAATTCTGCATCGGGCAGAAGAGTTGATGTACCCCTGGGGGAGAGTTGTAAAAGTGTACTATTACCCCTTCCAGCTGAAGGCAAACTGCTTTTGGTGATCCTTTGAGATTGGTATCAAGAAGAAGGCATTGGCCAGATCAATAGCTGTGTACCAAGGACCAGGAGAAGTATTAATTCGCTCAAGCAATGAGACCACATCTGGAACTGCAGCTGCAATTGGAGTCACCACCTGGTTAAGCTTACGATAATCCACTGTCATTCTCCAGGATCCATCTGTCTTCTTTACAGGCCAAATGGGTGAGTTAAATGGAGATGTGGTAGGAATCAACACCCCTGCATCTTTCAAGTCTTTGGTGGTGGCACTGATCTCTACAATCCCTCCAGGAATGTGGTATTGCTTTTGATTTACTATTTTCCTAGGCAATGGCAATTCTAATGGTTTCCATTTG
>PVJH01003809.1:0-135709 GCA_004026705.1 Nesogale talazaci | reverse complement strand
CCTTCTATCATTGGAGACAATGAGACAGTGATTAGAATTGGGTCTTCTTAATGCCGATGTGCATCTAGTTGTGTGTGTGTCCTTCCCAAGCATTGAGCCCTTATTAGTAAAATGAGGTTCCAAATAGGAACTACGTTGCTGCACTGTTGCCAGGTTTTAGAATGAAGCAGACCATGAAGTAATTATAGCTTTTCATGTTTCAAGTTCCCTCTCTGTCCTTTAGTTGTTCTCATCTGTGATTTTTCCCTCATCAACATTTAAGCTTGCACTACCTTTTAAAAACACAATACTGCATTCTGTTATGCCCCTCCTGTTATCTCTCATGTCTTAGTCCTGTGGCACATTGTCACTTTGAGGGTTCCTCATGAGTCATGCCCCCCAATACTCACACCCTCCCATATTAGCACTGGACTTAAACATCTGAATAGTCTTGGTCAATAGGACATTAGCAAGACTGACACAGACCCAGGTTTAATAAGCACTTGTGTCAGGCAGGGTTCTCTCAGAGAAATAAAATCAGGGCACTAGTAATTCTTTTTATATATTTATATATAGAGAAAGGTATATAAGATAAGATAGAAACAGTTAACTATCTATAAAGCAGTACAGATTGCTCGGTGCAACTCATTTGCGTGAGACAGCTAGAAGACTGGCAGTCCTTCAAGTCTTGAGGGCTGCTGAGTAGTCCTTTGTAGAGCAATCCAGGCTATCTGGTCACAGGCAGCAAACAGCAGAACAGGTCGCCAACAATCAGCCAGATGACAGAGTCCAACAGTCCCCAGCTCAAGAGATGTATATCCCAGGAGCGTGGCAAAGTAGGGCTTGAAGGAACCTCAACTCATAGCTCCACAGTCCACGATTAGGTGTCCCACGGGTAGTGTTGCTTGGAGGTCGAGGTACAGGATGAACAAAGCAGGCCTCTGGTCTGAAGATCTGAAAGCAAGAGAGAGGGCAGGACTTGCTGAGCCCTTCTTATCTCTGCCCTTCAATTCATCCCATGTGTTCATTGGCCATGCTGTCACAACAGACCCACCAATCTTCTGTGGCCATGTTGGCATAACAAACCTGCCTATCACAGCACTCAAATCTGATTTTTATTGAAATCCAACTGTGATTTGTGAAGAAATCATGTGGAGAGGACACACGGATCACAACCAGACCATCATGGCCAGCAACTCCAGGAGAACTAGCTGATGGACAAAACCAACTGGCATCTATTCTGCTCCCCTGCCTCAGTCATCCCACAATTCTGGTCTTCCTGAAGTGGAAAAAAAAGAGTTGCTTTGTCAACCCAGAGAATCCTGTGAAAGACATTGTTATTGTCTGAAGCCACATAGTTTGGCATAATTTGTTATCCTGCAAGAAGAAGGCCTTCACAAAGTTCATGGAAAATGTAATTAAAAGATCGTGGAATTTTCCACAAGCTCTTTGAAGTCCCCTCATAGATAATCAGAACAAAAATCTTGCTGAACTAAACTTTTCCAGTTAATTGTCCTCACTAGCTGCCTCAAGTTCTCTTCCCTCTTCTCTCTCCATACTCCACTCTGGCTTTTTCCTCATAACTCAACCCACCTTGCTTTCACTTATATCACTGGTGGCTAGGGATCATTCAACTAGACACTCCTGGCTGAGGGTGGTGTTAAACCTGTCAGTCAAGTCACAGACCGAGGGCACCTCTTTGATGTCATAAGCCTTTTGGTATAAAGATGTGAGACAGTGGAGATCTGTCTTTTCTAGTTCGCCTTCTTACTCCCTAGACCTCTGCTGCAGAGACCCTCAGAGTTGTTGGCGCCCTGTCATGTTTCCTCTGACTTTGGATCTTTGTGTCTGTAAACCCACCAACCTGTGACCTCCTTGCTTTCTGGTTCGTCACTCCGTGTCACTGACATGGGGCCATGTAAGTCTAAAGAGGGATTTAAGGACTAACATAGGACTTATGGACTTGAGTTGGAATTACTTTTTGATATAAAACTCTTTCTCGGGGCTGAGCCCCGGTGGCGTAGTGGTTGCGCGCGGGACTGCGGCCCACTGGGATGGAGGTTCAAATCCAGCAGCATGGCTGTGCCTCCTACTCCCACCACCAGAGGCAGTGATGCCCAAAAAAACAAAAACAAAAACAAAACAAAAAAAAAAACTCTTTCTCCTACATAAATGAGTGTGACTGGATTTGTTTCTTTAGATGACCCCCACCTAACACAATCACCAGTGACCTCCATGCCATAAACCTAGGATTTGGTTCTTAATCAAAGGGAGTACTTAATCAAGAGGGAGTACTACGCTGCACTGGTTAGTTCCTATGAACTTTGGAGTTGGATTGCTTGATTCATATCTCACTGGGCCCACTCTGGCCCCAGCTGTTGAAACTTGAACAAAATTCTTTATCCTTTTGGTGTCTTAATTGTTCTCTGCATAAAATGAGAGGAAGGCAGGGGTGTAATGTAATCATACGATTGCTATCAAGATGGCATGATCACTGATGTTAAGTTGATAACTTATAAAAGAGGTCTGACGTATAGTAAGTGCTCATATAGTAAGTTAGCCATTATTTCGTAGGATGTGAGGAAATGACTTCCCCTTCCTCCTGAAATACGATTCTGTTGGATTCCATGACATCTCACTGACCCATATCCTCTCCCACACCACCACCTTCTTTTCAGATCCTTTTTCTTCTTCTCAATTCTTTATATCAGCACCCTTTAGGGGTTACCTTTACACTCTCATATTATTCCAAACCATCCTTATGCTGATAACTCCCAAGTAAGTACTTTGGTCTATGGTGCTCTCTAAGTTCATCTCTTAAATCTGATTTATTTTTTCATATGCTCTTGGGTTTCATAAGAGCACATTAAACTCTCCATATTCAAAGGCAGACCCTCAGCAATTCTCCCTCAAATGGTCCTTCCCGCAGGACTCCCTATTGCAGAAACTATGACCCAGGTCTCATTCAACAGACATGAATCTGTCCTCGGCCTCTACCGTGGTCTACTTGCCCTCATTTCTTATGATCACAGCTGCTTTTGAATAGGTACACCCCTGGCCCTCTTTTCTTTGTCAATTAATTTTCCTGATAAGACATCCAGAGTTTTCCACTGCAGACTTTCAACATCTAAAACTTCCTCCCATGTAGATGGATTGGGTAATTGTTCTTACAAGCAAGTCAGTATCAGAAAAACAGATGTTTATACTTAATCCCTAATTTTGTCATAAAAAATATACAATCTTTTGTAGAAACCAAAGAGGAAAGAATTTTTTTAATTTATAGTTTCTTCCCATCACCCCACTCATGAAATTTGAAATTGCTGAATAGCCTCCAAATTTAATATTCTAAGTCAAACAAATCTATGTTTTCTCTAAAAGGAAGTATTGAATATCTGACCAAGATGGAATGGGATGAAAAAAGCAGAAGGAAAGCCAATGCATTTAGCCAGACAAAAAGATTTCCAAGAATGCCTTTTTTCTGGTACTTGTTCTTTTTTCTCCTTTCCATATTTTAATGAAACACATGTCTTTGTGAGTGTCCTTTTTCTTAGAGTAGCAGGCTGAGGCTCTTCGCAATGGCTATAGCAATCCAACCTCATCTTCCTGTTTCTTAGTGCTCCCCCTGTGTTATTTCTGCTGCTCAACCTAGGGACTGCCTATGGGATGGTGCCGCCATTGTCTTAGGGGCTTCCAGGATTAGGTAGATAGACTCATGAAGAGGATTATGAAGGGTCCTATGACCAAGGTCTGTAGGAAAGGAGCCCTGCCTTTAGTGGAGTGCCAAGAAAGGCTTGATGGAGGAAGAGTCACTCGACCTGGCCTTGAAGGTGAAGAACCAGGTCATCTGGCAGAGTGGTGGGGAGAACAACAGACCATCAAGGCCTGCAAGAAGGCAGGGGTGATGTGGTAAGGGTAGGATGGTTATGAGACTGGAGGAGTGAGTAGGAATGACATGGGGAAGGTCTTTGAATGCCAACAGAGTGGATGTGACTTGGTGAGCCATTGGTAGCTGGAGTGACATGCTTCAATGGCCTGGCAAGCTTAGAGATACCTGGGTACATAGGAGGGATGAGGCCTGAATGAAGGAGCTGAATGAGTGGGGCCACAGTCTAGACAACCCGGGCCTGGCAGAGCTGAGCCCTCCAGAGAGCCCTCTAACCACCTCAATTCTTTAGCATTCCTAACTCTCCTTCATCTGTTATTTCAGGCAAGTAGAGAGCAATTGTCATGCACTAGATTGTCCCTTGCAAGATTTTATGATCTCAGGCCATGCACAAAGAAGTAGGAAGTAGAGAACAGCCCTCCCCCACCACTGTCATTGAACCAATTCTGACTCATAGGAGCCCAGTGTAGGGTCTTTGAGGCCTTTTAAATGGTTACAGAAGTAGCTATCTTATCCTTCTCACGTGGAGTGGTTGAGGGTTTGAACCACCATTCTTGCCAGTCACAGTACAGCATTTACCCAACACCACCATCAGAATAGAGCACTAAACACGTAATTAGCCACTTAATTGGGGTCTCCTGTGAAATCATGCTCCTAATCATTTAAACCAAGGAGCCAAATCCTGTAAGGATTTTGGTTAAACATAAGCAGTCTCCATCAAACAACTTTACCAATACAAGTTTTTCTAGATATATAACTTAGTGCATCAGTTACAATAATTGGCCAGGCAACATTACCCTTAAAAAATGTGATGTTTTCATCATTATCACCAACCGCTATCAAACCCCATCTAACCACCCTTCCTGTCTCCAGTAACCACTAAGAAATTTATATCTCTACATACTTGCCTTTTCTTATATTTTCATATAAGTGAGGTCATACAGTATCAGCTTTTTTTTTTTAATTATCAAGGATTTATAGAGTTGGGGAAGGGAAAAATGAGGAGTGCATGGCCAGGAAGATGCTCATGATGTCTGTTTTCTAGATGCATGCAGACCATGTCATACGCACAGCTGTCAGGGCTGTGTGCAAAGGTTAGGGAGAAGACCCTGTGAATCAACAGAGTCAGCTGCACCTCTCCATCACCTGGGAAAGATGGCCCATGTGCAGAAAGCGTGCTGGGCCCACGTAGCAGTGTGGACCTTCAGGGAGCTCCATAAGGGAGAAAGGGCACAGAGGAATCGTGTGCTGCAGCAGGTCCTGCAGGGCAGCCATGGAGACTGGGTTTCCACATAACATCAAGGTGTTGTGCCCAGAGCAGCGGCCCAGAGCGGGTTGCAAGGCCTGAGGTCATCGTCATTGATGCCACAACTGGCTAAGGCCAGGTGGGTTAGCGTGGCGGAGGCCCAGTCTTCAGAAGGTGGAGGAAAGAGGGAGCTAAGCCAATCTTGCACACCCCACTCAGATCCAGGAATTGGAGGTGGCGGATGGAGGGACACGAAGACAGGTGTGTCATGTCAGAGCAGTACAGCAAGCAATCAATGATCCCAAGGGACTCCAGTGGGGTCTGCAGGCCCCTGAGCAGCTGGCAGAGGTGTCCTGGCAAAAGGTGAAGGGCTTGAGGGTGAGGTGTCGGAGCTGACGCTGCATGGAGAGCTGAGAGGTGAGCTGGGCCAGTCATTTATCCTCACTGCTGCCAAACCACCTGCATCCCAACACGATTCCAGAGAGACGGTGTCAGGTGAGCTACCTGGACCAGGTACGGAGCGAACCCGTTGAGCCGGTCCAGGTCCTATTTGCAATTCACAGAGTCCAGCTGCCCCATCTTCAGGATTTTCTCAATCATGATGGGATGGTGAGGGACAGGTCTTGAATTCCAGCTTCATGCAGCACAAGTGTGGCAGGTTCCTTCCCTGTGTGACCCTCTCCATGAGGAAGTTGAGGAATTCATCTTGGATGAGCCTCTGAAAATATGGGTTGGCAAACACTACTGCAGGGACCGCCAAGGACAGATACTTCTTACCTGTCCTTGCAGGATCCACGCTCCTGGGCTGCGTTGTCCCTGAGGAGGTCACCTTCGCTGGAGTCCCAGATCACACGTTTCAGAAGGTGCCATCAGCATTCACCTTTAAATCCAGCGCTTTCAGTTTCGATCCTTTCAGAGTAAACTTCTGGGTAAGCAGGACATAGACCATGCAGAGCAGCCTTTAAGGTGTCCTGCGGAGAATTCAAGACTTCTCCAGAGCTCCCAGCGGAGCCAGATGGAAGGGCAGGTCTCGACTAGGTCCTTCACCATCTCTCCATCCGCCTGCCCCCCGTACAGCTACCATCCACAAGGGAGGGAAGAGTTCTATGGGCAGCCACTCCAGATTGGCAAAGGCCAATAGCTTGTTCTTCAATACTCTCTGGATGGCCCTGTCCAGGAGCCTGGGTGCTCCTTGCTGCTGAACTTGCTGCTAATGCTGACGGATCTGTCCCTGGTGAGCTCCTGATCGGTGGATGGTGATATGAGTCTGCTCAGGTCTCGGGATGACCCCCAGCCCCTGAAAACTAGGGGTCTTCAGAAATACTGAGTCTCCTGGCTGGCCCTGCACAGCTAATGCACAGCTCCTGCAGAGGATTTCGGGGGTCAAGTGGGTGTGTGGGTGGGGTTCAGATTTCAACTGGATGCTTCTGCTGCAGCTACGGATAGCTCCAGGGGTTGATGGACGCAGGATGAGCTGGATTGATGGCAGTTTGCTTCCTCCAGGCCTGGAGTCCACAACCATCCCTGGGCAGGAATTGTAGGAATCCACATGGGATTCTGATCCAGACCACATTTGTTGAACCTGGATCTCCAGTATTGATTTTTTGATTGATTTATTTCACTCAATATAATGCCTTCAAGCTTCTTGTAAACTGTAGCCTGTATCAAGACTTCATTTCTACTAGTATCTAAGCATTCTTTATGTATTATTGAATGTATATATCACATTTTTTATCTGTTCATCTGTTGATGGCCAATTAGGTTCCACTTTTTGGCTATTGTTCTGAAGATATCCTACATTTCCATCAGTATGTTGACAAGGAACTACCAGAGGTTCAGGTTGGAATCAGTATCATTGCTGATGGATCTTAGTTCAAAGCAGAGAATACTAGAAAGACATTTACTATGTTTGATTGATTATGCCAAGACATTGTGGGAATAATAACTAATTATGTGGGGGCCCTGAGAAGAATGGGAATTTCACAATACTTTGTGTGCTCATGTAGAACTTGTACATGGATGTATTAGTCTAAGTAGACTAGAAAAGCAAATCCATAGACATTCATATATATATGTATATATATGTATATGTATATGTATATGAAAGAGCAGTTGAATATTGAGAAAACATCCCAGTTCAGTCCATAAGTCCTGTATTAGCCCATATATCTGATACCAATCTATAAAGTTCTTTTAGACTCATGAAACACATGTAATGACACTGAATGCAGGAAGATCATAGGTCAGTGGATAGGAAGTCTTGCGGATCCAGTGGTGATATAAGCATCTCAGTACTGGCAAGATGCTCCACATGGCTTCTCCGATTCTAGAGGTCTGGCTCCATCAGCCTCTCTCTATGTGTCTTCTCCACAGCAATGTCTCACAGGGAGTGATCTGAGAGAGAGAATGTCTTCTACCTCCATGGAAGAATACAGGAGTTCCCAGAATCCCCGGAGAAGATCATGCCCACGCAGAGGTTTCATTGGCTATGGCCTGATTGAAAACAATTGTGAAGATGGTATAGGACTCTGCAGTGGCTGTGCATAAGGTCCTAGTGCTTCAGAACCATTTTGATGGTACCTAACAGCAACAATATTATGTTTCGGTGATCTATAAGCCTGTGGATCTGTTCTAAATTGTTTTTGACGACATGGCTAGGTTTTGAAGTCAGGAAACCAGAAGTCTCTATTATGATCTTTTTTATTAGTGTTTTGCTTATCTTGGATTTCTTTCCCTTCTTTTATTTTTTAAATTTTTTCTTCTTTTTTCTTTCTTTCCTTTCTTTTGACTTTACAATCGATTATTAGTATCCTTCTTTCTTTGAAGAATGATGTGGGATCTAGATTGGAATTGCATTGTATTTATAGAATGCTTTGGATAGTATTGACATTTTTATAAATTTTATAAATTAACTTTCCTTTTTCATAAACATAGAACATTCATCCATTTATGTAGATCTCTTTTAGTTTCTTGGAATAATTTTTTTCCACCACACACACCTTGTCAGGGACGCTCCAGGCCTCTGCCACGTGCCTGGTGGGCTGTGAGATAATTTTTTCCAGCAATTTTTTCATAAGTAGTTTACATATCATGTAATTTAATAGCTTAATTGTTCAATCATATCATGGAAAATTGTACAATTAACTCCACATCAATTTTAGAGCATTTCCCCTCCCTCATGATCAAAGCACCATCCCTCATAACCCTCTACCAATTGGGTGCTCATAATTGTTGCTCTGTTGCCTTTTTCCTCACCATATTTAAGATTTGGATTGTCAAACTGGTGTGCTTCTTAGGTATGACCTTGGTTGACAACACCCCAGATAATATTCTGATTGATAGCTGGGTACCATCTGGTTTCTTCACCACACTTTGCTGTCTCACCCTTATCTTCAGTGATCATTTCATGAAGATAAATATGTATCCGGGCCATGATGTAAGAACTAATTGCTTCTGAGTTGTAGCAAAGATTTAGTGTGAGCCCCCAAGCCCATTCCTGGATCTATGTCTCTTTTCCTTTTTTAATTTGCTATAACTTGGAAGCCAATACATATGTCATATTCTTTCATAATTCCATCATGTCAAATACAGTGGTGCAATTTCTTCCATCAGCAAACATAATCTCCAAAACAAACTTTCCCTTCATGGAATTCCTGACATTATCTCCCTGTTATTTTCCCACCATTCTATTTCCCCCTTCCCTCAAACCCCTATTATAGTTTCTTTCCCTGTAAGTTCAAAATCCCTGGGTTTCATTTACTGAACAACAAGGCAACAAATAGCACAGCTTCAAGAGTGTGAGCTCCAATGATGATGTAATTCTGAGATGCACCCTAATATACGTGAGCATCAGCAGATAACAGATTGGCTGTCACAGGATTGTGGGGGATAATACTTATCTTAATACAGCATATAGGACATTGATGGACCAAGACCTTGTTTGTTCACCAACCAACAGTACACCACTCTTGGTACAGCTGTCTTCTTCTACCTCAGATACCATGTATGTTCCAGCTTAAGTCCTTAGGTTACTAGTATGTCTGTGGTAGAGTCCAGTTCACTCAGTTTCGTCCCCAGTTGAGATCACACCAATGCAGCCTCTGGAGCATGACAGGTACCCTGATAATCCAGGACTCAGTGTCTCAGTGTTCTGACCCTAGGTCAGTTCTGCTTTCCTGCTGCAGGCCATTAAAGACCCTCCCTACCCAGTGACCCCAAGGGCATCCTCAGACTCTCTTCTCGCCACCTGGCTGTCAACCCTCCCTCCCATAAACCCAACAGACATGCATCTATATTTACCCTGATTTGACCATTCCCTCTCCCCTCTCTTGGACTGCCCCTCCCATAAGTAAGCCTTTGACCTCGTTTTCAGGGGACCTGACCCCAGATCCACATGGCTAACACTCAGCAGATCACATCCTCCCTCTCCCCTGAACATCTGTTGTCAGCTATTGTGAGGTGTCTCTGGCCAAGTGGCCTACAGTATACTTGCCTGGACCCAATGATGTGTGGTTCATTGGCATTGGTCCAGCTCTTTACCAAGCTCTCTGGTCTCCCACCAGAAGACTGGATAACACACAAGCTTGACCTTGTTCCCCTCTGCTGCTTGTCCTCACCGTAGTGAACTCATACAGTCTTTGTCCTTTTTGTGCTTGACTAACTTCACTCTGAATCAGTTTCCCGAAGTGGGCGCCACCGCCCCCCTGGTGGTGTGTGGAATGATCTGAGGGCACTGTAAGAGCAGATACCTACACTTTATCCTGGATTCTGGGCTGGAGTACAAAAGGTTTTCATTGTTAGGGAGGTTATGAGGAATTTTTTTTTTTAAGATGACCGTAGACCATATAAGTTTGGGAACCTCTGCTCTACATAATATCTTCCAGACTCTCCCAAGAGTTGAAATGTTTCTTCACTGTTTTATATGGATGCATAGTATTCCATTGCGTGTAGGTACCAGAGTTTCTTTATCCACTCTTTTACTGATGGGAATTTAGGATCTTTCCAGCATCTTGCTATTGTGAACTGTGCTGCAATGAACATGAGGGAACAATGTCTGTTCATGTCATATTTCTTATTTCTTTTGGGTATATGCCCAGTAATAGTATTTCCATCTGTTTTAGTTACTGCCATATAGCCTTCTCACCACACCCTCTCCAACATTTATTGTTCTCAGTTTTAAAAAATTGGGCTACAGTACTAGGTATTCGATGGTATCTCGTTGTTTTGATTTGCATTTTCTGGATGGTTAGTGACCTGGAGCCTTTTCTCATACATTTATTATCTATTTGCGTGTCCTCTTTTGTGAATCATAAGTTCAGGTTTTTTGTCCACCTTCACAGAGGGCTATTATGTTTTCTTGTTGTAGACTTGTAGTATTCTGTAGATCTTAGTAATCAGTTCTTTGTCTATTATGTCACTACTTTTCCTAAACTGTGGAATTCCTTTTAGCTCTGTGTGTGTGTGACATTTTTGGACTCTTTTTTTTTAGGCATCACTGCCCTCTGGTGGTGGGAGTAGGAGGCCCAGCCTTTGCTCCTGGGAACTGGAATTGAACCTCCATCCCAGTGGGCTGCAGTTCCGCGCACAACCACTACGCCACCGGGGCTCAGCCTGGACTCTTTTATAATCGCAGCTACTTAAAAAAATCCTTTCATTGGGAACTCATACAACTCTTATCACAATCTATACATTCATCCATTGTATCAAGTACATTTGTATATTTGTTGCCATCGTCATTCTCAATACATTTTCTTTCTACTTGTGCCCTTGGTATCAGTTCTTCATTCCCCCCCCCTCCTCCCCTCATGAAGACTTGATAACTTATAAACTATTATTATTTTGTCATATATTACACTGTCTGACATCTCCCTTCACCCACTTTCCTGTTGTCCATCCCCCAGGGAGGAGATCATGTGCAGATCACTATAATAGGTTCCCTCTTTCTACTCCACCGCCCTTCCACTTTCCTGGTATCGCCACTCTCACCACTGGTGCTGAAGGAATCATTTGTTCTGGATTCCCTGTTTCTGGTTCCTATCTCTACAAGATTTTCTAACTTTGATTAGGTTTGTTCCTAAGCATGTCATCGTTTGGGTGTTAATGAAAATGGTATTGTTTTCTTAATTTACTTTTCAGAGTTCTTTCCTTTAATATAAAGGAATTCTACTGATTTTTGTATGTCGATCTTGCAACCTGCTACATCGCCATATTTGTCAATGAGTCCCAGTAATTTTATTATTGAGTCTGGGGTTTTCTACACCCAGAATCATATAATCTACAAACAGAGAGATTTTTTCTACTTTGCCTTTTGGGGTGTTGTGGACTTGTTTCTTGTGGCTAGAATTTTCAGGACTGTTAAATAAGAGTGATAATAAAGGACATTCTTGTCTGGCTCCTCTTCTCAGAGGGAGTGCTTTTAGTTTCTATTGAGTGAAATGCTGGCCATTGATTTTGCATATATGGCCTGCATTATGTTGGGCAATTTCCCTTCTACTCCTATTCCATCGAGTGCTTTTAATCAAGAAATGAATATTAGATTTTGTCAAATGGCTTTTTAATATCAATTGATAAGACCATTTAGTCCTTTTATTTGCAGAATGAACTATATACATTGTTTTCCTTTTTCTTTTTTGTGTGGACATCACTGCGCCCTGGTGGGAGTAGGAGGCCTAGCCTTGCTCCTGGAGCGCTGCTGCTGGATTTGAACTGCCAACCCTGTGGGCCGCAGTCCCGCACTCAATCACTATGCCACCAGGGCTCAGCCTTACAAACTTTTTCTAACATTGAACAAGTCTTACACACCTGGTATAAATCCCACTTGATCATGATGTATTATTTTTATTGAATTATATTGTCTAGAATTTTGTTGAAAATTTTGCATCTATGTTCAAAATGGTTGTAGGTTTGTAATTTTATATTCTAGCAATATCTCTTCTGGTTCTGGCATCAGGATTACATTTGTTTTACATAATGAGTGTGAGAGCTTGTCATCCTTTCTATATTTGAAACAGTTTGTATAGAATTGATGTCAACTCTTCTCAGAATGCTTATTAGAAATCCCTGGTGAAGCTATCTGATCTTGGGCCTTTTCTTGTTGGGTATTTTTAATGATACTCTCTATTTCTTCTTCTTAAATTTTTTTTGGATATATTTTTTTCTTGTGTCAGAGGTCTCTAGAAATGTGTCAATCTTTTGGGGGGGTGGGTGGGTATCACCACCCTCTGGTGGGAATGGGAGGCTCAGCCTTGCTCCTGGAGATCTGCTGCTGTATCTGAACTACCAAACCAATGGGCTGCAGTTGTGCACTCAACCACTATGCCACCAGGGCTCAGCCCGAAATATGCCGATTTTTAAAGGTTTTTTAATTTGCTGCTATTCTGGCCTTCATAATATTGTGCTATTATCTTTTTTTCTAACAAAATATATTTTATTATCACTGATTGGGAAAAAATCCTTAGTGATCACATAAAAGACAAGGGACTAACCACTAAAATCTAAAGATTTTTGCAATATCTCAATAAGAAAAGAACAAATAATCCAATTAAGAAGTAGGCAAAGGACATAAATAAACAATTCATAAAAGCGAATACTTGAGTAACTTACAAACACATGAAGTCATGCTCATGACCAAAGCCATCCTGAAAATGCAAATAAAAGTGATGATGAGATCTCTTATACCCAAAACATAGCCTGATTAAAAATTTTTTAAAAGCATAGTAAACAAATGTTGGAGGGGGCGCAGAAATATTGGAACTTTTACTCATTGTTAATGGGCTTGTAAATATATGCAATGAATATGGAAGTTGATCTGGCAAAACCTAAAACACCTGGGAAAAGAATCCAGCGATACCTCCACTGGGTATACACCCCAAGGAAATAAGAGACAGATCGTGAATAGATGTATGCTCTTCCATGTTATTGCAACCCAGGACACAATAGCAAGAAGCTGCAAACATCCCAAATGTCCATGAATAGAAGACTGCGTACAAAACTCTGGTACATGTACACAATGGAATACTATATGTCCCTTAAAAAGAGCAATGAAACCATGAAACACCTCATGACATGGAGGGACCTGGAAACCATTGTTCTCAGTTGGCATCACAAAAGGGCAATTTTGTATGAGATCAGTGCTATAAGATAAACACCTAGATGAAGCACAGGCACCTAGGGGTTTCCCGGGCATGTAATCTTTTGATCCACTTTCCTAAGCAGTGAAGTACGGAACATATCTTACCTCTTTTCTATATACATCTTAAAAAACACTGACAGAAAAGATCTCATGTCAGTTGGCCTCAGTTTCTCAACATGTGGGGAGAAACTCATTCAGTTGCTGCCACACAAATGTACTAACAGAGTGAAAAGGACGTCTTACTAGAAATTGAAGTCCAAATGAGGAGAGGAGCATGTCTGTCTTGGCGGGGGCTATTACATTTCTTTCTTTTGGGAAAACATGGGGGAGCATTGATTAAAAAAAAAAAAAGGTAAACAATCCTTATATAGAATCCAAGGAGAGAATACGCCTGGCACTAAGTTCTGAATCAGACATTTTTCCTAGTTTTATGCAGCTCTTAGTGATCCAGCCTGTATGCTATGGACTCCTGGGGCTTCGACACTGTCTTTTGAAGACGTACAACATTATTCATAGGCCACACAAGAAGGACTCTGAGGAAATCTGTGGCGGTCATGTGCTTATGTAAATTTCATGATTGAGATATAGGGGTGGCGTCTAGTCTGTTAATCTGGAGATAATCATTGAGTAGCCAATTAGGTCTCAGTGTGGGCAAGGCTTTCTCCTGAGACTTCTGGGAAATCTTGGGATATTTCCCTTATGGAGATGAGAAGCTATCTCTCAGTTGTTGGGAGTCAGTCTCTGAGGCAACAAACTGCAGATAAGACAAGATGGTAGCATCCAAGGAGCCGGAGGAGCTGGAGGAGAAGCCACATGGCCTTGCCCTGATGGAACCAGATCTCTGAAACTGGCGAAGCCACATGGAGAGCCCTGCCAGCGCTGAGTTGCTTGTACCACCAATGGATGCTGTTGATGAACCCTGAGCCCTGGAAGCGAGGAGCCATGGGGAGATCCCTGACGGTGCCGGGGACTCTGCACCCACTGGCCTGTGACTTCTTGAGTCGGAAGGAGACATTAGAGACTGGTATCGAGCTTATGGACTAATATCGGACTTATGACTTTGAGCTGGACTGGGTTGGGATGCTTTCTTAATGTTTTATTCCTCTTGTATATAAACACTACCCTTATATCTATATATGTGTCTATGAATTTGTTTCTCTAGTCTACCAGGACTGACTCAAAATCCCATTTCGGGAACTGGGGTCTACCTCAAACTTACCTGTAGCCCTTGGGCTTAAGGCAGAAATGCCCCAGTGTGAGGAAAATCACACAACCACAAGCCCAAGGTCATAGAACTGGCATACTGGCTCAGAAATCTAGCCCGGAAGGAGCCCAATAAATGATGTCCTGGAACTGTCATACACTTATTATTTTAATGTCCTCCTTCCTTCATTATGGCCTGCATCAAGCTGGCAGGCATGCATCTGTCATCGTAAACCAACGATATCGAAAAATTTCCCCATCATCACCCTCCACTGTTTGTGGTCCAGTCCCTCAAGAGCTCAATCTGTATAAGTCAACATGTAAAGTGGATCATAGCTAGCCTATATTTGTAGAAATTTCTTTTCTCAACAGTGTTTTAAATTCTAAACCATTGGCTAAACTGATGGCACTATCAACCCATGGTGGTAACATGTGGGGTGTTAACAGCAAGAGCAGCAGCTGGAAAACCCTCGCCATCTTGGCCTGAGAAAGAGGAAACTTTCTACTCCGGTCGGGTTCCTGTGAGTCAGCATTGACTCCTTGGCCCTTCCCTGGACTATGGTCAGAGGAGATCTACAGAAGCTTAATCCATGTGGGGACCAATAGATTTGGGGGTTTCCATTGTCCTTCAAAGCTTCTTGCAAACAGGATGTTTGTAATTTAAGTCCTGATATCATTCCCTTCTTCTGATTTGGATGTTATTATTTACAACCGTTGGTTGACATAAACTGGTGTGTTTCTTCCATGCGGACTTAGTTGAAACCTCAGTTAGATGGTTGCTTGTTTGAAGACCAACCTTTAAGACCACAGATAACGATTTTTTCTGATAGCCCATTATCATCTGGTTTGTTGACTCAATTTTGCTATAGCACAATTATTTCTGTGATCTCTCCAGGAGGGTGAGAATTGAGTAGGGCCATGTCATAAGAAATAATTGTTCATAAAGTAGGGCAGTGATTAATTTATATAAGCCCCTAATGCAGAGACTCTCAACCTTCCTAATGCCACAACCCCTCAGTGCAGTTCTTCATGTGGTGGTGACTCTCTAATCATAAAGTTATTTTTGTGGATAATATTTCATAACTGTCATTTAGCTACATTATGACCCCTGTGAATGGGTTGTTCGACTACAGATAGAGAAATCCTGCCCTAATCCAATCATATGCCTTTAGTTTATATATTTCTCTGGTCACTTTACAGACAACATTATTATCTTATGATGTAGAATATTATAAATCATCACCATGAGTCTCATTAAGGTAATTCTATTGATAGTGTCATTAGTTTCACCAGTGGTATAGAACTCAAAATATTGTTGAGAAAATGGAAGTACACATGTATTGACTAGAGATTAAATCTGTACTGACTGGACACTATTTACACAAATAGTAAGGGTTAGGGACAGGGCAAAACCTTCAATAACACCCATTCAGAAAGGCAGAACCATGACTGCCAGACCAACACATGTCACAAAAAAACAATGAGCATGAAAATAATAAATATATGGCAGTTTGGGCCCCCGTTCTTTGGGCCCCCTCAAAACTAGAGATTTGAACTAAAGTACAACAATGACCACATCTTTAATCTTGGGAAAGTAGTCATCTGCTTCTTCTCACACTAGGGTATTCCAACCCTAAATCTAAGGAAGTATGCCTGTTCCTTAAATCTGCTACAGGTAAGTTTAAGTCAAAACCCAGTTCACTTAGTGGGGTTTCCACATCTAACCCTATGATCTTTATACATAGACTTAAGTTTTTTTTAAAATTAAATGCTTTGATTGGGGGCTCTCAGATCTCTTATCACAATCTATACATTCTTCCATTGTGTCAAGCACATGTGCACGTATGCTGTCATCATCCTTCTCAAAGCATGCTCTTTCTACTTGAGGCCTTGATATCAGCTTTTCACTTTCCCCTTCCCCCTCCTTCTCTCCCTCATGAACCCTTGATAAGTTATAGGTTATTATTTTCATATCTTACAGCCTCCTCTGTCTCCCTTTATCCATTTTTCTGGTGTTTGTCCCTCCAGTGATGGGGCCATCTCCTGATCTTTGTGATTGAGACTCCTTTTCTGCCCCCACCTCTTACTTTCCCCTAATCCTCCTGGTATCTCTACTGTCATTGTTGGCCCTCATGGGTGTAGCTATCCCATAGTCCCTGTGTTGTGGGCTCTTATCTGTAGCAGTGTGCATGTTCTGGTCTAATCTGATTTGTAAGGTAGACTTGAGGTTATGATAGTGGGGACAAGGAATCATTAAAGAACTAGAGGAAAGGACTGAGCCACGGTGGTGTAGTGGTTGAGTGCAGAACTGTGGGGTTGGCGGTTCATATCCAGCAGCAGCTCTCCAGAAGCAAGGTTGGGCCTCCTACTCCCACCAGGGGGCAGTGATGCCCCCCCCCCCCACACAAGAACTAGAGGAAAGTTGCCTTGGTGCTATACTGCATCATGACTGGCTCGTCTCTTCCTTGTGACTCTTCTGTGAGAGGATGTCCAGTTTTCTACAGATGGACTTTGTGTATTCACTACACACTCACCCCCCATTCACACTGAATATGATTTTGTTCTGGGTCTTAGATGCCTCATACCTGATCCCATCCACACCTCATGATCACAGGCTGGAGTTCTTCCATGTCAACTTTCTTGTTTCTCAGGTAAATAACCACTTGTTTATCTTCTTCAAATCTTTAAGACCCCAGATGCTATATCTTTTGAAGCCAGACACCATCAGCTTTCTTCACCACATTTGCTTATGCATCCATTTGTCTTCAGCAATTGTGTTGGGAAGGTGAGCATCACAGAATGGCAGATTATGAGAAGAAAGTATTCTCGTGTTGAAGGAATACTTGAGTAGAGGTCCAATGTCCATCTGCAACCTTAATTCTTAACATATAGCTATAAGTGTATAAATCTATTCCCCTCTCATAATATATAAATATACTTACATGTGTACATGCCTGCATTTAGCCTTCTATAAATGTCCTTTGCCTCCTGGTTCTTTCCTCTATTTCTTTTTAGTTTCCTCTTGTCCCACCATCATATTTGGCCTTCATTGGGGTTTTGTAATTCCTTGCTACTACATTGCCCTCGATTAAGCCCCACTAGCATCCCACACTCTTAGCTCCATTGATTTTAGTTCACTTGTTCTCTTCTCCCTGGGTTGATTTCCCCTCTTCCTTCCACCCACCTCCCCTTCTCCCTTTCCCCCCACCAGAACCATTGGTCCTTTTTTTCACCTCCAAATTGTTTTTCCTACCTGCCTTCTCTAGGTAGATATGCAGAGACATTAGTAAGTGCAAAAAAAGGCAAAGCCAAACAAAGGATGTCCAAGGATGTCAAAGCCAACTGAACGATAACAACAGCTTAAAAAGCCAAAGCAAAATGACAACAGTAAAAGGAAAGCCACTGGCAAAAGAGGAAAAGCCTATAACTACTTTAAGGTCTATTGTTTGCCTTTACAAATGTTTGCCAGTTGAGTCTGATGTGGTGCCACACTCTGTCTCCAGAGTCTATTTTTGGTCTTCTTCTGGTGATTTCATCACTTGGCTCTCCTTGCTGCTCTGTTGCGTGATCTTATTGTTTTGTCCGTGTGTGATGGGGGTCAGGTTGGGCACAATTTCTACACTGGGTCTCGTGCTGCCCATTGTAGCGCAATAGTTCAGTGGTTCAGTGAGAGGTGCTACATCTCACAGTGGGGCTGGCCCTATGGACCTCTCTGTGCATTGTCTGCTCTGAACAGGAATATCACCCAATGGGACTTGGTGGGCCAGGATATGTGCCCTTCCCTCTCTGTTCCTCTTCATTTCTCCTGTGTGTTCTGATCAGAGGTGTGCCCCTCCCGAGGCTGTATACTCAGTGCAATAGGAAGTTATTCATCCTCCAATTGCTTACCCTTGTTTTCTTTGTCGTTCTTTTGTTGATTTCCAGTCTTATGGCACAGTGATTGGAAAGAAAACCCTTTATAATCTCTATGTACTTGAATACATAGGTTCATCATGTGGTCTGTCTTCGAGTATGTGCCATGGGGGCTTGAAAAGAATGTGAATGCTTTGCATTTGGGTGGAAACCTGAAAATATCTATCCCATCAAGCTGTCCAATGTGCTGTTTAGATCTGTAGCTTCCTTCTTAAATTTCTTTCCCTGTGATCTGCATTTCTTAGAATGGTGCATTAACACCACCTATGATGACTGTTGATCCTGTGATTTCTTTTTTCATCTTTTGGAGAGCCTGATGTTCAAACTTCATGGGGCTTTCATCAGATGTTTATAAATTTATTATGCTCTCTGGTTCTTGGTCTACTGTCCTCTTGAGCATTATATAGTACCCCTCCTTGTCTCTTGTTATGGCTTATACCTTGAGATCAATTTTGACAGAGATTAAGATGGTTACCCCTATATGTTTGAGATGCCATTTGTGTGGCATATGTTTCTCCAGTCTTTTATCCTCACCCTATTTTTATCTGTAAGCTTGAGATGTAGCTCCTGTAGGCAGCAGATTGATGAGTTATGCTTTCTAAGCCAGTCTGCCAGCCTCTGCCTTTTAATTCCTAAGTTTAATTCATTGATATTCAATAATATTCAATTTATTGATATACATCCATATGTGGACTCTGTGATGTCATCTTGTACCTTTTGAGTTGAGTGTTTTCCTATCTATTTTATCAGTTTGTGTGTATGTTTCTTTCTTCCCTTCTTAGCTAATGCTATCTTGCTGTTCTCTCTTTGCCACTCTCTGGGTGTTGTTCTATGTGATAGTCTCTTATATGTGCTCGGTGAATGTTGATTTTCTGCCCATACTGGGCCAGCAAGGATCTTTTATAGGCCTGGGTTTCATTTTATGTATTCTTTGAGTTTTTCTTTGTCTGGGAAGTTTCTTACTTCTCCATCTAACAAGACAGATAATTTGGCTGAATAGAGTATTCTTTAGTTTGTGTTGCTTTCCATAATTTTTTGGAATATATTACTCCACTCCCTCCCCTCCATTGTGTCTGTTGAGAGGTCTGATATTCTTATTTGGGTATCTTGACACATGACTATTTGTTTTTCCCTAGTTGATCTTATGATTTTCTCCTTTTCTTCATAGTTGGATAATTTAACTCTTACATGTCTTTGTGACTTCTTTGAATTCAGTCTTGTTAGTGTTGCTTCAGCCTCCTGAAAGATTGTCCAAGTTTCATTTAAGGTGGGGTGATTATCCTCTAAGAAGTCTCTTGCTATTTTCGCTGTTGATTTCTTTGTTGTGTCTTTTTCTGGTAGTCCAATTATTCTAATATTGTCCCTCTTCACAGTGTTAGACATGGCTCTCGGGTTTTCTTCAGCTTCTCTGATTGTCTTATTTGACTATCTTTCCCATTTGTTGAAGTCTGCTTGGTTATCCTCTGGGTCAGAGTTCGGCAAACTCTTGAGACCAAAGAGCCAATCCTGTCCCTCCTAAGAAGTTTAAAATCACTCCAGAGCTTTAAATATATATTTTTCCAAACAAATGAAATCACTTTGATCTGAAAAATAATCTTCAGCTGTTTTTAATGTTAATTCAGAACCACATCTTCATGCTGAAAGAGCCGCATCTTGCTTGTGAGCCACAGTTTGCCGACCACTGCTCTAGGCCACTGGTGTGATAAAGACTGATAATTTGCTACTTAATTTTGTTATTTTACCCCTTAGGTCTTATATTTCCTTTCTGTAGGTGTCCTTTATCTCCTCTGTCATATCATCTTTTTTCTTTATTGCTTTCCTTATATCCTGTATGATAGCAAGCAGCATGCTGAAGATTTCTTTCTGTGTCAGGTCAATGTCTGCTTCTTCTATGCATGTCATCTTCTGTTTCTCCTATTTTGATGATGATGTTGGAGCTGGTTGTTGTTTACATATTGTTTTTAGAGGAGCCTGGCACCATCATCCTTAGTCACTGAGCTCTTTCTTGGATAACTTGTATGAGTGGTTTTTTGGACTGCCTGCAGGTAGCTTCACCAAGGGTTCAGGCTACCACTGTCCCTTCCTGTGGCTTCACTCTTACCCTAGCCAGCCAATATTCCATTATTTAGAATGTGAATTGGATATTCCTCTCATGGGATGCTGATTGGGTGGCTGTGGGCCCACAACGATGGTGCTTCATTGGTTGATCTCTCAGAAAGCCATAGTGGTGTGTCCCATGGGGCTTGGAGTGCCTCGGATGGAATGTGGTATTTCTCTCTGCAGCTGGAGTGCTGCATAGGGTGGGTGGGCATACACCCTTTGGTGTAGTTCATTGTGGATGGTTGGGTAATTACTCTAGTTGGAGAGATTTCTGTGGAGGTTGGGCAGATATTCCTGTAACAGAGTGAAGTGCCACAATGGCGGGCATGAGTTTCTGCAATCACCTGTGGGGTCTTGGAGTGTAGACAGAAGTTCCCTCAGCCATTTGAAGGGAAACATCATCTAACCATTTGGAATGCAGTAAAGGGGAGGTGGGATTTCTCCAGATGCATAAATTGCCAACAAGTGTGGCTTGGAGCTCTCCCAACTGGGCAGTCAGAATTGCCCTCGGTGGATGGGAGTGACCTGGAATCTGGTAGTGGATTATGAAAGCAAAGAGAGGAGGAAGAGAAGAAAAAGAGAGAACGGAGAAAACAAAGACAAGAGCAGAAATAAAAAACAAACTGACACACACACAAAAGTAAGGACAAAGCAAAAACAATTACCCAACGAAACAAACAAAAATAACAAAAATGGAAAACTGAGCTTGCTGACACTGGGCTAGCAAAGATAGAATCAATAGAAGAAGAGGAGCAAAGAAGAAAAAATAAAAGAAGAAAAGAAAGAAAGAAGACAAAAAGGAAAAAATAGATAAAGAAATAACGGATTGGGCTGAGCCCCGGTGGCGTAAGTGGTTGAGTGTGGGACTGCAGCCCGTGGGCTTGTCGGTTCAAATCCAGCGGCCGCTCTCAGGAGCAGCACTGGGTAGTGCCCAAGACCACCAGTGATAGTGATGCCCAAAAGCAAAAAAACAAAAACAACAAAAACAATAAAAAACGGATCTCCTTTCCTTGCCTTGTGGAGCACTGCCTCTTGTCCTGTGCAGAGCTCTACCCAGTGGGCAGGTGGAGTTACTCCAGGCAGAAGAGAGAGGACTGGAAGACAGCAGTGGCATGTGGAAGGAAAGAGAGGGAGAGCAATGAAAAAGAAAAGAAAAAGAGAGAGAGAGGAAAAAACAAAAAGAAAAGAAAGGACAAAAAACAATCCCCACTACTGTGCATGCGGAGAATGACTGTAGTGGGAAAGAGAGAAGAAAAAAATAAAGAGTAAAGAGAAAGCTGATCTCTGATCTCCTGAACATGGGGCTGCAGGGGTTTAAATCCTGTCCCAAGGTGGCGGATAGGTGTGCCCTTTGGCACAGGGTTGCACGGGTGCTGGGACAAATTGCCCTAGCCAGCAAGATCACTGTGGAGGCCAGGTGGAGGTTTCCTCAGCAGCGTGGAGCACTAGAGCAAGCTGTTGTCACTTCCGTGTGCCGTGTGCAGGCTGGCGTTTTCCCAGCTATTTGGGTGGACTTGCCCTAGGAGGAGGGTAATGACCTGGAAGCCCGCAGTGGTGTGTGTGAAAGGAAAGAGAGGGAGAGAAGATCAAAGAGAAAGAAAAAGAAAAAAACCCAGAAAACAAAACTGGGCCTACTGAGGCTCACTGTGGTGGGAGAAAAGACAGAGAAGAAAGAGAGAAGAAACAGAATAGAATGTAAGGAGATAGCTGAGCTCTGATTGCTTGACCATTGGCCTGGACGAATTCCAACACTGTCTCAAGGTAGCGGGGTGGTGAGCCCACTTGTGTTGGATTCCATACATATTGAACAGAATTACCCTTGTAAGCAAGATCACCGCGGAGGCTGGAGATGACTGGTGTAGCTGCCTTGTGCCTTATGCAGAACGGTAGCAGGTGGGGAAGTTCCCTCAGCCATGTGTAGGGTACCAGGATAGGCAGGGGATCCCCCAGCCATGTGAATGGCAGATAGGACCTCCCAGCTGCATGGCAGATAGTAGCTCCCTGTATTGGGCTTGTGGAGCTGTCCTAGCTTGTGCCAAGACTGTTGATGCCCCAATAGCTAAAAGAAGTTTGTTTTTTCAGTATATGTGCTGACGAAGAGCACAAAAAGTTTGTTTTTCTTTTCCTTGGCCAACTAGACTTAAATTAGTCCCTTCCTTATGTGCTCAGTGGAGTTAGCCTCTGGGCTAATTTCTTTAGCTCTCATTCCCTTATTATGCTTATGTATGCTAAAGGACCTGTTGTGCAGGTTTGTCTTGGAGTTAAACAATGAGTCTGGGATTTGCAGTTTTTACTGAGAAAATAATTTTTCTCTTTTCTATATTGAGCTTGTGGGTTGCCCTGATTTCAGGGCTGTCACACTGACCTCCAGGGCAGGTGGTCTAGACCAGGCCTTCCTTAAACTATGGCCTGCAGGCCACATGCGGCCCACGGAGGACATTTATCCGGCCACTGGGTGTTTTTGTCTTTGCCTTTTGTCTGTCCTTCTTAGCAGCCTACTCATCCCGGGCCACAGTGAATTTGTTCATAGTTTTTGTTTCTTTAACAAAAAAACATTGTTCATTATTTTTGTTTTTTTAACTATAGTCTGGCCCTCCAATGGACAGGGAACTGCCCCCTGTTTAAAAAGTTTGAGGAACTCTGACTAGGTTATCAGAGAGGTTTTTTTTTTTTTTTTTTTTTCAGCCAACTGGAACCGAATTCTCTCCCGGAGTTATGGCTACCTGCTTATGCTCTGCCGCTCTGCAATCCGACTCAGGTAAATTTCCTGACGTTTTTCCTCTTGCTGCGAATCCATGACTCCCTGTACTGACTCCCAGCCCGAGCCTATGAGCACGGGGAGTTCTGGTATGGGGTCTTGCGACTTGGCATCATGACCACTTTTAGAGAGCAGCCTTGGGTAATTGCTGCTCACTGGGGGACTAGAGTGCTGCCAGGGGCTTGGCTCCGAAGCCTGGGAGCTCAGTACAATGAACTTAGAGTATTTCAGAGTGCTCACGGTTCATTTTGTGAGTGAAAATTTGCAAAAGCAGGGGCCCGAGTCAGACCCTAGTACCCTGATTCTAATTTTAGTATTCTTCCTTCCAGTCTACTCCTTACCTCTTAATTTTCTGGCCTGGCAGAAAAAGCTCCAAGTGGGTATGTCTGCCTGGACTCTCATCTTCCCTCTCTTCTGGCAGGTTAATTTTTTAACAAACTTTTAAATTATTAATTAAGTGAAGGTTTACCAAGTTTTTGTTTTACTTTCAACAATTTGTACACATTTTTCTCAACTCATCCACTGCAATCCTCTCCACGTACCCTCACTTTCCCCCTTTGTTTTCTGTTACTCTTCTTACATATTTCCTAATCCTGTTGCTGGGTAAATGCTAAACTTTTGATCTTAAATGGTTGATTATTCTACCATCGGGGTCGATTATTCTGCCATAGTTCAATTCCAGACTAAAGAGTAACTAAGGGCCTCAATCTTGAGGGGCTTCTCCCATATCTCTAACAGATCCATAAGCCTGGTCTCTTAGGATTCTGAGTTCTGTTTCACACCTCCCCCCACTCTGTAAGGACCTTCTAATATGATCGCTTGCAATAAACACAGTTGGTAGTTGTCGCCAAGCATCATTTTGTGCATCTAATCAGGGTTGTGGAGTCAGGTGTGTGCATGGAATTCGCTCACTGGAATAATCATTCAATTACTCTATTGGAGTACTTGTTTTTATGTCCTTTGATTTTCACTTACTTTTCATTCTTCCGCTGGATCCTATTATCTTTTTTTTCATAAGTGTGCTAAAATGTTCATTTTATTTATTTATTTTTCAATCTATCTTATTAGGACATCATGATATTCAACAGTTCAATCATATCAAGCATACAATTTCAATCACAATTAATTTCAAAACATTTTCTTCCTTCTTGTACTCCTTGATAGCAAATCTCCAATTACCCTTCACCTTCCCTGCCATTCCCCTGCACCTCCCTGGAGTTCTAAATGTAGTTATCGTCTCTATAGATTCACCCATGCTGGGTTTAATATACTGAAAACCATAGAGAAATATATATCCTTGAGTCATAAAGGCTACCAGCAATAACAAAATAAAAGAGATAGATCCCAGTTTGAACAGAAAAACCCCTAAACCTCAGAAAAGAGTAAAAATCAGATCAAGCTCAAAGGGTATCAAAAAAGGAGATCAAAAGACAAGGTTTTAAACTTTCAATTCAGATATATTTTTTTGGCATCACTGCCCTCAGGTGGTGGGAGTAGGAGGCCCAGCCTTTGCTCCGTGGAGCTGGAATTGAACCTCCATCCCAGTGGGCCGCAGTCCCGTGCACAACCACTACGCCACCGGGGCTCAACCCTCAATTCAGATTCTTAATCTTAATATACTATAATCATCTTTTTTTTTTTTTTTGGCATCACTCCTCTCCGGCGGTGGGAGTAGGAGGCCCAGCCCTCTTGCTGGAATTGAACCTCCATCCCAGTGGGTCACAGTCCAGTGCTATAATCATCTTTATAATATTCTTAATATTTTTTCATTCCATAATGATGTCATGCATTTAATTTCTTATTCATGACATTGTCATTTTTTCCATTGTTAAATTTATCAGTGGCCAATAAATGTTGTTAATTCTTTCAAAGCGCTAACTTCATATTTTGCTTTCTTTCCTATAGTTTTTCTGATTCATTTATATGTGCTGTAATCTTTAACATTTTTATTTATATTAAGTCATTTAGGGATGAGCCCCAGTGGCGTAGTGGTTGAGTGTGGGGCTGTGGTCCATGGGCTTGGCGGTTCAAATCCAGCGACGGCTCTCCAGGAGCAAGACTGGGTAGCTCCCATGACCACCAGAGGGCAGTGATGCCACCCCTAGCCAAAACAAAACAAAAATGTCATTTTACTGGCAAAAACTTCACATATCATACAATTCAGTCATTCAATCATATTAATAAGATTTATGCAACCATTGCCACAATGAATTTCAGAACATTTTCTTTTCATACTCATTGCTGAAAATCTCCCTTGCTATTTCCCTAGCAATTAATAATCCAGTTACTGTCTCAGCAGATTTACCTATCTTGGGTTTTGTATACAGAAAATTTAACAAAACACAAGTAAGACGCAAACAAAAATTCTAGCAACAATGAAAGGCTAAAATGGAGAAAAACCTCAATCAAATAGACACCAGAAAATATTAGAAACTGTGACTTTAAGATGAGTCAAAAGAAAGATCAAATGATAAAGTGTTACATTTTAACCTAATTACATATTTCACAACTGACTTAAAAATGCTCTTTGTTTGATAGCAAGGCTAGTCACATCCCTTGATTATGGTCACAGGGGACTCATCCGAGACTCAATCCATGTGGGGACCCTGAAATGGAGTTTGGGTTTCCATGGTCATTCATAACTGTTGGAAAACCAGGAATTTATCATTTAAGCTCTGATCTCATGCACCCCCCCCTTTTTTTAATTTGGATTTTATCATTTACAATCCTTGAATCATACAGGATGATATGCTTCTTCCATGTGGATTTGGGTTACCCCTACACCCAGGGTACATTCTGTGTTCCAGATATACATTGCTTAATTTACCTGGAAGGTGTTAGGACCAAGGGTGTGCTGATCGCTCTCTCTCCTGGTCTGGCAGACTGAGGGCGACTCTGCATAGTTGGAAGGAATGCTTCGTAGAAAATTGGCCCACTGAGAACTGTGGACAACTTCAACTAATAGGTTGAGGGCAGTTTTCCTCTTTGCAGCAAGTCTTTGAGAAGTTTAGAAATCATTATGCAGATGGGCACATTGAAATTAAGTAACCTGACACATTAGATGAGACTCTTTTACTTGAAAATGACCGAAATAATATGAAACTCGTTTCCAAACAAAGGGAATTTGTTGGTGGGTGCAACTGAGAAAGGCTAGGGGTGCAGATGACCCAGGGAATGGAGCAAATGCCTTCAGTACAGGTTTTTTGCCTTTTTTGTGGCAGGAACAAGGAGCCTAGCCTCAGCAGACCTCTCAGCTTCTTGGCCGCTTTATTGTTTTTCAGGAAAAAGCCGAGATTGGCTTTTATTCAGCTGGTGTGGGTCATGTGCCCAGTACTGACCCAATCACAAGGGACTGCGTGTGGAATTTCCTAACTGAACAACCTAGCTTATTGCTTCTTTTTGCATATCATGGTTATGAGGTTCAGCTCTCAGAGGCCAAGGGTAGGGAGGGCGTCCTCATGGACAACTGGCCAATGTACCTGAAGAAGGTGGAATATCTGGAGGAGGGAACTCAACAGATGCCCACCTAGGTGCCAAAGTAACCCTGTGCATACGAGGCAGGTCACGATTTGAACCCGCATCCTCCGCTAAAAAGCCAGCAAGGGAGCAAAGGCAGGGAACGAAGATGCATCAAGAACCCTTGTGAGTTCATCAACTGTCGCCCTGTATAATGCTTTATGCTCGTTGACCTACTCTGATTCACATTCCCCAGTGTTTCCCGTGGCTTCACATTGCCAGTCACTAAGGAGGCAGTAGCCAGAACTGCTCTGAGGAATTCAGGATGCTCAGCTAGAATTGTCATGCACTACCTGCCCACCCAAAGTCAATAATTCGCCCACACCACCAGCTTTGCTGTCAAAAATCTTTTGGGGAAGTCTGAATGGCATCCCATCTATTCTGGACTTATTCCACAAATACCAGGGGTTTTCAAAAAGTTTGAGGAAAATTTTCATTGTCTTTCAAGTCCATTTTCTACAAACTTTTGGAAGGCTCTTATTTTCCAACTCCACTGTTTAAGTCAGGTCTAGAACTACAGTCTGCGAATACAGTGGGCAGTGACTCACATGTCCCCAGACTCTACGGGAGGCATGCAAATCAATCTGACATTTGAAAGATGTCAAAGAGAGATGGCATAAGACGGGATATTGCTAGGGTCCCTATGGGATGCTATAGACATTTTCAGGCAGGTTGAGATGGTCACAGCATCACCAAGTCATGGTTGAGTCCATCGTGTGTCATGTTCTTGTGAGAGTCACTGGTTCACTCTCAGGAACTCATAAACTGCTGTTAACAAGCATTCTGAGAAAGTCGAATTATATTGTTGCTGTTGTTGTGTACCTTTGAGTTGATTCCAATTCATAACACCATTATTTGGTAGAGTTTCACTGCTTCATAGGGTTTCTTAGGCTTTGATTTTTTTTTTGGGGGGGGGCCATCACTGCCTCTGGTGCTCATGGGCACTACCCAGTGCTGCTCCTGAGAGCAGCCGCTGGATTTGAACCACTAACTGCAAAGCCCATGGGCTGCAGTCTCACACTCTACCACTAATGTCACCGGGGCTCAGGCCCATTAGGCTTTGATTTTTATGGAAAAAATATTGCCAGGTCTTTTATCTAAGGGAGAAGCCAGTGGATTGAATATCTAACTTTTTTTTTTTTTGCTAGCAGCTGAATGCTTAACTGTTGCACCACTAATATTTCTTTAAATTAAGTTATTTTACAATTAAACAGACTATATGAAATGTTAGAAACAAACAGTAACTGTCTTACTGTTTACCCATGCTTAGCCATGTTCTGAAGACACTGTGATTGGTGGTTTGGACTTGGTCATGGATGCCATGGGAATCTGTAAATGCTACAAATGACATCTTGGTTTGTTGTTCTTGGTTTATTGCAGGCTGTCAACAAAGGTTCAGCTCAACAAGTTTTTCTGTAAAGGCTTTGAAAATCATATTTTAGGTTTTGCTACCCTCATATGGTCTTCTGCTACACATTAGTCTTTGTTTATTGTTTGTTTCATAGCCTTTGACAAATATACATTAAAAATTTTAGCTTAAAACTGTATAAAAAGAGGCTGTAGGTTGAACTTTGCCTGTGGGCCAGAGTTTACTGACTTTAATATGGAAATAATCACTGCTATGTTAATTATTTGGATTAAGTTTGAAAGTGTATTCATTATGTTATTAATGTCACACAAATTGAGAGAATATTCTTTCAGGATTTGAGTTTCTGGATGGTGCCGACAGTTAACTAATTAAAAGGTTTGGAAGTTTGGAAGTTTGAGTCTATTCAGAGGCATCTTTTTTTTTTTGGGGGGGGCGGCATCACTGCCCTCTGGTGGGAGTAGGAAGCCCAGCCTTGCTCCTGGAGAGCTACTGCTGAATGTGAACCCCCAACCCAGTGGGCTGCAGTTCTGCACACAACCACTATGCCACCGGGGCTCAGCCCTTCAGAGGCATCTTCATGGGAATAGAAAACCTCAACTATCTCCAGAGAAGCGGCTGGTGATTTTGAACTGCTCACCCTGGGGATCGCAGGCCACCACATCACCACTATGCCACCAGGACTCCCTTATCCAGAGGCTTCTTGAAAGAAAGGTCTAGTGAGCTAATTCTGAAAAGCGGGAAGCAAAACAAACAAACAAACAAACAAAAAAGCAAATGAGGAAACAAGCAGCCATTGAAAACTCCATGGAGCCTCATTCCACTCTAACACAAGATATCTAATCCATGGCCACTGGCTGATTTATTTCATTCAATAGAAAAATTCACATCATTGACAAACAAGCAAGGTTCTAACGCATATCCTTGCTAGCTATGTTCCTGAGGCTGTCGTGAGAAGTAAGAGTTTGGGGATGTGATGGATAAAAGGTGTGGGTGCCACGATCTGCAGTGACCATGGTGTCTGGAGAGGCAGAAAGTGGTCAGATTTTTCCATCCCTAAAGGTTATTCTGTGAATCGCAGCTCAAGGGAAGGACATTGGTGAGAAACCAAGTTCCGGGAGAGGGACAATAAGGTCCCTCAGCTGGTGTGAGAAATAGCAAGAATGATGACCCAGGCAGGATGAGAGGGATTCCGTGTCTTGGGGTTAGAGAGGATGGGACCGAACAGAGTCTAAGTGCCTGTCCCTGCCTTTGATCTGTTCCACAGGGTTCTTGGGGGAACTAGCCGGATAGACCAATTGGGCTGTATTTAGAAGCTTTCAAGGAATCCTGCTGGTCCTCTCTGTTAGGCAAATCAAACCCACCGGTAGCCCAAGGGCAGAAAGAGGCAACCATAAAGGTTGCTATCTGATCCCATAAATATTTATAATCTTGGAAACCCTCTTTAGCGTTGCTATGGAATGAATTCAATGAGTTTGGGTTTGGCATAAGGAACCATGGTGGTGCAATGGGTTAAGTATTGGACTTCTCACCTCAAGGTCAGTGACTGAAATCCACCAGGTGACCACGGAAGAAAGATGGGGGCTCTTTGCTTCCAAAAGAAACCTCAGAACCCTAAGAAGCAGTTCCGTTCCATTTTAATAGGGTTGATGTGTACCAGAATCGACACAGTGGCAGAGGGGGTTGGGTACATCTATTAGCATCTACCTCATGTCGAAATCAGGAGTCATAAGCTTGCACAGGAGACGACCTGGTGTAGATAAGCATAGTCAGTCCATGCTCTTGTCTGGCATGCTAGTTGCCAGCATAGAGCAAGGGACCAGAGAGATGCAAATCTATCAGGGAGTCACAAGGACCTGGAACTTCCTGAGGCCACGGGGAAAGCTGTTGGCTGTTGTTATTGTTAGTCAGAACCAAGTCAGTTCTGACTCCTACAGACTCTGTGTACAAAAACTCCCGCAAACGCTCCCCAGTCTGGTGCCACCCTCACCGGCTTGGCTACGTTCGAGCCCATTGTTGCAGCATCGGTGTCAACCCATCTTGCTGGAGGTCTTCCTTTTTCTTGATGACCCCTCTCCCTTAGCAAGCCTGATGGCCTTATCCAGACACCCTTCCGTTCAGATGACACATCCAATATATGTGAGATGAAGTCTTGCCATCTTTGATTCTCAGGAGCATTCTGGGGAAAAGTTCTGCAAGACAGATTATTTCATTCTTCTGCCAGGCTATGCTAGATTTAATATTCTTCTCCATTATCTTTACTCAAAGGCATCATCTCTTCTTCATTCTTCCTTCCTTCATTCCTTCCTTCCTCATGCAGACCAGCTTTCCCATGTCTGTGAGGCAATTGAAAGTGCCAGGTGTTGGGTCAAGTGCTCCTTCGTCCACACAGCAACATCTTTTCTTATCAACACTTTTACAGAGGCCTTTTGCAGCATATTTTTCCAGGTATAATCATAAGTCATTTGGTTTCTTGATTGCTACTTCCATTAGCACTGACTGTGAACCCAAGTAAAATGAAATCCTCGACAACTTTAATCTTTTCTCTCTTTATTGTGATGTTGTCTATTGGCTTAATGGTGGTGAGTTAAAAAAATTTAATGTTGAGGTCTAATCTATATCAGCATCATCACTTTCAGTAAGCAAGGTTATGCCATCTACGTATGCCGTCACAAGTTGTTAATGAGTCAGCCTCCATTCTTGATGGCATGTTCTTCTTCATGTTTCATGTTTGCTCAGCATACAGATCGAGTAAGTATGGTAAAAGGGTTTTAAACCAAACAGGGTCTCTGTAATCTGTCCAATGACAGTCTCTTATTCTTTGTACAGGAGCACAATTAAACATTTGGCAATTTCCATTTTTCACAGTGTTAGGATTCTTCACATAGTCTATTAGGGTCCACACTGTTGGAGGCCTTTGCGTGGACAAGAAAACACAGGTGTATATTTTTCTGGTACTTTCTGTTTTCAGCCCAAATCTATTGAATGCCAGCAATATTTCGAATTTGGCTTGTATTTATGGTAATTCTTCATTGACATTCTGCTGAAACAATTCTAAAATTATCTTCGGCAATATTTTATTTGCATATGCTAGCAATAGCTGTTGGATAATTTCTTCATTCTATCAGATCACATTTCTTTGGAATGAGCATGATTATGGATCTCTTTCATTTGATTGACCTGCTATATCTGATTTCTTGGCATAGAACGAGCACTTCCAGTGTTGCATTTTTTGGGGGGGGCATCATTGCCCTCTGGTGGGAATAGGAGGCTCAGCCTAACTCCTGGGACTGCTGCTGGATTTGAACCGCCAACCCAGTGGGCCGCAGTCCTGCACTCAACCACTACGTCACCGGAACTCAGCCCTCCTATGTTGCATTTGTTTATTGAAGCATCCCAATTGGTATTCTGACAATCCCTAGAGCCTAGTGTTTCACTACTGTTTTCAGGAGAGTTTGGGCTCTTTCTTTCAATATTGCCAGTCTTTGATCATACATATTCTAATAGTCTACTCCCTAAAATGGTGGAATATCAACCAGTTCTCTTTAGTACAGCGGCTTTGTATATTTCTCCTGTCTTTTTGTGTCACCCAAAATTTTGTTCCCAGAACCTTCAAGGTTTGGATGGTTTCTTCTGTTCTTTTAGCTTGAGAAATGTGCAGTGTGTGTTTTTACCTTTTTGGTTTTCTAACACAAATCTTCACACATCTCATTACAGTGGTATACTTTGTTTTCTCTAGCCATCCTTTGAAATTTTCAACTCGTGTCTTCTAGTTCGTCATTTCTTCCATACACTTCATTTACTCTTTGTTCATGAGAAAGTTTCATTCACCCAATAGCTTACCCGTAAGCTGCGTCCTACTTTCTTGTCTCCCTCTTGTGGACAATTATCTTCCATTTGACTGAAGTTCACCCCCGTCAACAGTCTAACTCATTACTTTCTCTTTCCTCTCTTGACCTCCCATCCTTGACAATCTCCAAAGTCTATTCTTTTTTTTGGTACAAAATTCTTTAATTAGGCTTTTATTCCTATAAGAGTGGTTCCACATAATATGTCCTTTTGTGATTGGCTAATATCAGCCAGTATAATGTTCTTGATTATATTATGCTATGCTATGAGGTGCTTCCTGCTTTTGTGATTTTTTTAAAAAACATTGTCTATATATCAAAAACTTCTTTATACATTCTTCTACTAATGGCAATTTGGTTGTTTACATCTTCTTGTGAACAGTGCTGCAATGATCAGGACATCCAGGTGTCTGTTCATGTTATGACTATAACTTTCTTAGGATGTATAGCCAGCAGAGGTAATTTACAGTTAAGAAAGAAAGAGCAAGTTTCAGAGTTTCTTTTGACACCCATTTTAGTCTTTTCTCTCTTTCCGTCAACTTAATGAACTTTGCTGTCTCCATGTGTGATGTGCTTGTATTCAGTCAGTAATTATTTAATGCATCAGATCTACTCCTGATATGGTCTCTGAAATCAGTGGTTATACTCAAGGTCAGAATTTTGGTCTGACCTGAACTTACATATGAGAAATTAATGGTCTCACCTGCCATCAGCCACTAACCTTGTTCTCCCATGTGTGTGTTGGTGCTGTTAATGGGTGCCATGAAGATCCCAATGACTTCACTCCACAGGTCTTACTCCATCCAGGTCCTATGCTCAACTCTGCTTTGGGAAATCACAGTTTGAGTGTCTTCTGAGCTAGCCTCTAGTCCTCTCTCTGAGTACGTTCTATCTCCATTCAGTAGGCCTTCAGTGTTTGATGATGTTTTGATGCTATATATAAGCATTTACTTCTTCCAAAGTGGCAGCTTATTCCTTTTTGTGGTCTGTTCTTAGAAAATCTGCTGAAACCTGCTCACTTTTTATTGTCATAGTGTACATTATAAAAAGAAGGAATTTGGTGGGGGCTGAGCCCCGGTGGCGTGGTGATTGTGCACAGGACTGCAGGTCACTGGGCTGATGTGGTGGTTCAAACCCAGCAGCAGCTCTCCAGGAGCAGGGCTGGGCCACCTACTCCCACCATAGGGCAGTGATGCCCCCCCAAAAAAAAACAAAAAAAAAGAAGGAAATTGGAAAGATTAAATAGTTGACCTTGTAAAATTCTGTCATGTGATCTTCAGTATCATTTATATCACCAAAGCCATATCTTTCCAATAGTGACCTGTTCACAACTTTTTTTGTTCCAGCCGTCATGAGTTGGCAATACATCTTGGTTGTATGCTTGATCAATTCCAGTCTGTAGAGTTGATGCAATTGTCAGTGTTTTCATCTTTGGGATTAGTTATTGGTGTATAAACTTGAATAATATTCACCTTAACTGGTCTTCCTTGTAGGTGTATGGATATTTTCAGATTGTTGACAGTGCTGCACTTCAGGGTATATCTCAAAATGTTCTTTTTGACAACAAATGTGCCACTATTCCTCTTCAATTTGTCATTCCTGGCATAGTTTATCATATGATTCTCCTATTCAAAATGACCAATGCCAGATCATTTTAGCTGGTGCCAAGGATATTAATGTTTATAGGTTCCATTTCATTTTTGACTTACAATTTTATTAGATTCATACTTTGTTCATTCCATGTTCTGGTTATTAATGGACATTTGAAGTTGTTTATTTTCATTTTGGGTGATTCTTCATTGGCAAACAAAGTCCTTAAACTTTTGAGGAGGCATATATTCTCCAGTCATGTTTTGAGTGCCTTCCAATGAAAGCATTGAAGCATCCATGGAAATTCCTTCCTGTCTCTTACTTCATTGATATAGACCTATGGTCAGCACAGTGACACCTCTGTATCAAATGTGGCTGTGTGGAGAGGTTCTTCCAGCTGGCGAAAAAGTGAGCATAAAATACAAGTGCTACTTTTAGTCTATGTCTTGTGACCTTGACTGTGTCTCCTTCATGCCCTTCTTACTAAGGTGAGAATGCAGATCCGACCTGAAGCAAGGAGGTCCTTTGGATGGTTAAGTATCATGGTACTTTCAAGCTGGGCTTCAGGGGTAGAGCAAAGTAGAAGAGTGTGGCCAGAGGCAGAGAAGATGGCTCCAGAGTGGGCATTGTCAAGACATCTGGCACTGTGGGCAGCTGAAGCTCGATATGCTGGGAGACCTCTGGGAGCCAGTGAAGGCGATGCTGTCCACCACCATCCACAAATGAGTGAGGGTATGACTGGGGAGCTGCTTAGCCACTGACTCCTCCAGCCCCAGGGGGCAGCTTGTGTGTGTGTGTGTGTGGTGTGAAAGTGCATGAGTGTGAGTGAGGAAAGGTGAATGGGTAAGAATATGGTGCACAAGGGCATTTATAGAAGTCTAAATAAAGGCATGTACATATGTAAATTATCTATATCTGAGTATGGGGAAATAGAATTATGTGCATATATTCAAAGGTTTAGTATTAAGGTAGCAGATGGACATAGAACCTCCACTCAAGTACTCCCTCAAGACAAGAATACTTTGTTCTATTAACCTGGAATTCCATGATGCTCACCTTCCTGACACGATCACTGAAGAAAAAGCAAATGTGGTGAAGAAAGCTGATAGTGCCTGGCTATCAAAAGAGACAACGTCTGGAGTCTTAAAGGCTTGAAGATAAAAAAGAGGCCATCTAGCTGAGAAGCAACAAAGCCCGCATGGAAGAAGGACACCAGCCTGCATGATCACGAGGTGCCGAAGGGATCAGGTATCAAACATCAAAGAACAAAAAATCAAATCATTGTGAATGAGGGGGGTTGCATATTGGCGACCCAAAGCCCATCTGTAGGCAACTGAACATTCTCTTGCAGAAGGGCCATGAGGAAGAGATGAACCAGTCCGGGTGCAGTGTGCAATGATGAGACATACAACTTTCCTCTAGTTCTTAAATGCTTCCTGCCCCCCCCCCCACTATCATGATCACAATTCTACCTTACAAATCCTGCTAGATCAGTGGATGTACACTGGTACAGATAGGAACTGGAAACACAGGGAATTCAGGACAGATGATTCCTTCAGGATCAGTGGTGATATTGGGAGGGTGAAGGGAGGGTAGAGTAGAAAGGGGAAACCAATTACAAGGATCTGCATATAGCCTCCTCCATGGGGGATGGACATCAGAAAAGTGGGTGAAATGAGATGTCAGACAGTGTAAGACATGACAAAAAATAATAATTTATAAATTATCAAGGGTTCATGAGGGAGATGAGCAGTGGGGAGGAGGAGAAAAAATGAGGAGCTGATACCAAGGGCTTAAATAGAGTGCAAATGTTTTGAGAATGATGAGGGTAACAAATGTGCTTGACACAATGGATGCATTTATGGATTGTGATAAGAGTTTATGAGCCCCCAATTAAAAAAATAAGAAAAGAAAAGAAAAAGAATGTGATGCTCATGTAAATGGGTGTACAACTATATTTGTATAAGTGTACTTGTATGTGTGTGTGTGTTTGAATGTCTGTGGGAGTGGGTGTACATGATTGTGTCTGGAGCAGAGCAGGTTTATAGTTTGCAGAGGGATCTCAGACAGCAAAAAGCTAGCTGTTGGATGTGAAATGGCAAGTTCTGGAAAGTCTTGGGTTGCCAAAGAACATGAGAGAGGACATGTCCTTCAAAGACAGTGTGAAGATCATAGGTGGGGACTCCAAAGGTCTCCTGGGATTTTGCACTGCCAACAGCTCATCAAGCTGAAGATCCACCATCCCTCACCTCAACTTCCTCATCGGTCTATGACTTCATGTCTCCCAGAGCTGTTACCCAAGCACCCATCCCCATCCTTGCGGCTGCTCGATGGCTTCAGTCACCTGCATCACTCCACTTCCTCATTCCTTTGTGGCATCAGCTGGAGCTAAAAGCCATGATGCCCAATTCTTCAAGGCCATGGGCTCCAGATGGCAGAGACGGGGTCTTGTTTTGCTTGGCTATTTTCTGATAACAGGAGGAAGAAGAAAACAGTAATGGCATCACCATGCCCCTTGTCACCTGTCTTGTGGGACTGGAAGGAGCCCTTGCCCACGTCTCTGCTGATAAGCTTCATAAGCACCTTCTGGATGTGGTCAGAACCTGCATTAGATACAAATTCCGGGACAAAGTTCTCAACCCTAGCGACACTGATGGTGGGGCTGGCTGGTGATTCCGTATCATGGGCCATCCTGGACATTAGAGGACTTAGGGCAGAACCCTAGCTTCCACCTACTGAATGCCAAAAACACCTCCCTGGCCAGTCTAGACATGATAACCCAACATGTTTCCAGGCATTGTTGAATCTCCCCTAGGAGGCAAAAGCCCCCCCACCCAACCCCATTTGATAGCCATACCCTAGAAAAAGAGTCTTGCTGGTAGTTCGGGGGTGAGTGAGGTGGGCAGGCAGCAGACACTAAGCACAGACTGGAATGGAGGTGATAAGTTCCAAAGAACAGAGAGGAGGGGATACTGAAGGAGCAAGTTGGAACTTTTCGGGTGGGGGGTGGGGGTGGACACAAGTATCTTTGGAGATGAAAAAGACTCCATGTGGCCTGAGGGCAAAGGAGAGTCAGGTGCGAGTTCTGGATCATAGAAGGAGTCGTTTCTCTCTTGGTGGGGGAGGGAGGAAGTCCTGGGAGCCCGGTATCGGGGGGGGGGGGGGCAGGACAAGCCCTGATCCATTAGCATTTTAAATCCCAAACCAGGAGAGTGATGCTATGTGCCATTGATTTTGATGCCTGGCTGTTGGAGACTCCCCTTGAATCACATGAGCTTAGGCCTCAGAATGTGTTGGGAGGGGGAGTCCATGTCTTACAGGGTGACCAAGCGCCTTGGCTCACTGCTGTAGGGTGCTGCAGCGAGCTGCCGTGGATGCATGCCTGAGAAAGGAGATTTGTGGGTGACACATTCCAGTTTTCCTCAAATCAACGCAGCAAGAAGGAGAGACTGCTTAAACTCAGAAGGCTGGAATCATGCCAGTAATGCAAGCACAAGCCACCAGTAGGACTCGGAGAGAGTGCCAGCAATATTCTTGGTCTCTGGGTTAGTTCATCTCCTATCATAGCGCCCTGGAATTATTATACTTGGAATAATTATGACTCCACATTACAGACGGAGAAACTGAGGGACAGGCTGGCTGAGCAACTTGCTGGATGTCTCACAGCTGTCCGTGGCAGAGTTGTAGCTTAGAGTCAGGAAGTCTGGCTCCCAGGCAGCAGTGATCCAGCCAGTGACGACAAGTAGCTGGCCCCAAATTCCAAAACATCAATTTGAAATACCAATTTACATCCAAAATTGCGCTCGGTCTAAATTTATGCTGTACCTTCGGGTATCAGCTCGTGGATACAGCGTGTGCAAATCTCTCATGAATGAGTAACCATATATATTGGAGGTACATTCATGGGGGAACAATACATACACTCAACAGAAGAACTTGGGGATGAATGCTCCCTGTAACTGGAGATCTCATTAGCAGAGTGTCGGCAATCCAGAATGAGGTTTCTGGAGGGGGTGGGCAGGCTAGGTAGTGGCAGGAAATTAAGGCCGAGAGCTCAAGGATGTCACTCCCTTGGTGATAACTCAGCAGGGTCATCATCCTTTGGTGGCCCTGTAGTCCTTTCTGATAAAAGGGGTGCAGCTTCTCATCACACTTCAGGTATCAGCCATTAAAGGTGGCTCCCAGGAATCCACTCTTCCCAGACCTCTCTTTCCTCAGCTGGACTGGCTTCTTTGACAGCTTGGAGACAGAAAGTCTTTCCATGAAACTGTTCTTTCCACAGAGACAGTCTTGAAGCTCATGTTGCAGGGAGCAGGTTTCTGGTCTAGTGGTGGCAGGTCAAGCTTGGGTGAGACCTGGGCTGGAAGGGCTGAGTTGGAAGAGGGGAATGGTGGCGGCCCGGCCTGACCTGAGGCTGGGACGATTCTGGAATGGTGTCTGATGGGAGACGAGGCTGAGCTGGAGCAGACTGTGGAACTATGGTGAGAACGCGTACGCTGTTGTAAGTGCGCAGTTGCATCGTCTGTGCAATGTTGGGCTGCTTGGAGGAGGCTGAATTTGGAGAGGGATTGTTGTCTGTTCCTTCATGCCCACGTCCTCCGGTGGAATGAGGGCGAAGAAAACACAGTGTTGGAGAAGCAGGCTTATGACAGCATGCCCAGGCACCGCAGCACTTCTGCGCCAAGTCTTTCCTGGAATGAGACTCCTCCCAGGGGGACTTCTCAGACACAGGAGCGGTAAGTCCATGTCCTGACCCTGTGACCTTGATCCGTTGCAAGGGCTTTCTGCTGTCATCTCCAGGGTTGCCCTCTCTGGCCGATGGGATCCATAGATCTGTCTCTTTAAAAAGATTTTATTGGGGCTGAGCCCCGGTGGCGTAAGTGGTTGAGTGCGGGACTGCGGCCCGCGGGCTTGGCGGTTCACATCCAGCGGCGGCTCTCAGGAGCAGCACTGGGTAGCGCCCACGACCACCAGAAGCAGTGATGCCACAAACAAACAAACGATATTTTATTGACAGATCCCTTACACATCATACATGCTAATAATGCCATCATATTCAAAAGAGTTGCATGATCAATTCTACAATCAATTTTAAGGCATTTATTTTTCTGTGTGTTCATTGTTAGCTCTTCATTTTTTGCCAACCTCACCTAAGAAACTGCTAAGACGGTTCCCATCTCTCTAGATTTACCTATCCAAAATCATAAGAAAGAAAAAAATAGCAACATCAACAAAAAATGAAACAATCGTGGTAGAACAGAGCAGAAAACCTCAATAGAATAGAAAGCAGTAGAAATAGAAAACTGTAAAAATACATACATCATATCAAAAGCCAGATGAAATAACCAGGTGTCACATTTTGGTTTTGTTTGGAGGGGCATCACTGCCCTCTGGTGGTGGGAGTAGGAGGCCCAGCCATGCTACTGCATTTGAACCTCCAACCCAATGGGTCGCAGTCCCACGCACAACCACTACGCCACCGGGGCTCAGCCCCAGGTGTCACATTTTAACACAACTGTGTTTACAGTAATCCACCTTACAGGGCACGTTGTCTGATGACCAAGCCATTCCCATGCCTGGTTCATAGACGGAGAGGATTTACCAGAGGCTTAATCCATGTTGGTGTTCTACAGGTGGCTTTTGGGCATTCACTTAATCTATAGCAAAACTGTGTGTTCAGAATGTAAACTCTAGTACCATTCTCTACGCTGGATCTGAATTTTATTATGGATTCTTCTTGTCATTCTCAGCTTGGTGTGTCACTTGTAACTCAGAAACCCTGGGCAAGTCTATGATTTAACAAGGCACTTCACCACCCAGCCTCAAACTCAGTCCAGTGACTCTAGAGGTGAGAGACAGTAAGTGTTATGCTCAACATCTCGATTCTGGATTGAAGAAGTACAAATTTGTATCAAAGATCAGGTGTGGTATCAGGGCTCTGAAGATGCTTTTCCTCGAGTGGTGATACAAGCTCTGTCCTCCAGTCTTGGTTTCATCTTGGTACCTCCCCTAGGCATAGGAGCTGCCACTTAGTCATTAAATGCTGCAGGTGCCCCATAATCATTTATTGAACATTTTTTGGTAAACTGGGGACAAGAAATGAAGAACATTCCTCCAAAGAGGAAATAGATTCCCTCCAGCTCCTACGTCAGTGACACCTCCCTCTTGAGTTCTGAAATAACACAATTCTCTTCATGCAAACTAAGACTGTGGCACCGGTTAGCTATCCATTCTTCATCTCTACTTGTGGTCAACTAAAACCTCTATGCGGTGTTCGCTGGAGTTCCTGCTATTGTGTATATGGGAGCTTTCACTATTAGTTGGAACTGGGGCTTTGTTTCTCACATTCAGCTATTTTTGCCCCCTTATGCCTCCTGACTTAGCCAAAACTTGTTCTCAAATTCAAGATGTATTTGTCCCTGTTCAGTTCAGGTGTCTCCAACCCTTCTGCCCTGACGCTGCCTATTGCAGTGACTGAAATGTCATCCTTTGTGACACCTTTCATTGCAACTCAGAACTCAACCTGACAACCACCAAGTCTATTCCGACTCAGAGCTACCCTATAGGACTGAAGGCCCTTGTAGGTGTCTGAAATGACAACTCTTTATGTAGAGTCCAAAGCGTGACCACTCTGCCACCTGTGCTCCTGTCTTCATTGGCGTTCCCTGTGAAACACATACATTTTTGGAGACGAGAGTATGGATTAGGCCAGTGGTTCTTCGACTCCTGTCCTGCGGACACCGCCCTCAGAGTGACTCCTTGGTGTGACTGTGTATTTAGCATCCTTCTTGCAGTGGACTTTGTCACCAGTCTCTACTTTGCAGCACCCCACGAAGTAATTAACTATAAAATATAGGGAGATGATAATGGGGGCCTGGAGGGAGGGAGAATGTTTTGAGAGTGATGATGGCAATGGGTGTGTAAAAGTGGCCTGCACACAGCTGATGTTGTTAGGGATTGTGATGGGAGTTGTAGGGGCCCCCCAATAAAATGATTCATTAAAAAAGGGGGGAGGGAAAAAGGGAGTTTTTTTTTTTTAAAGGAGCTTGTATCAAGGGCTCGAGTGGAAAATGTTGGGAAATGTATGTGGAAACATGTGTGCAAATGTGCTTGATACAAATGATGTACTGAATGCTGTAGTAGCTGTAGGAGCCCCCAATAAAATTTAAAAAAAATTTTAAAATATATGAAAAAAACCTCTAAAATGATGTGTGACTATGATCATTGCATTTTCTTAGATATGTTCTAGTAAATATGCAATGATCAAAATCCATATGTGACCTTTAAACCCGTAGAGACCCCAGCATGGCTATGAGTGGTGGGTGGAGGCAGTTCCGCGAGTGGCAGAACGAGCCCAGCTCGTGGGCTATGGAGGAAGGGAGTGACATCTCCCATTTTCCAAAGGACTCAGGGGGGTGCTATTTACGCACCACTCTCTCTAGGCATAAAGCCATGAGAACTAAATGGACGACCCTGTGGGAGAATTGTCCCTCACGGTCTCCTGGTGCATGTTAATGGTAAACAATGTGAAAGGACTTTACAAACATTTAGCAAAAATATTTGCTTTGAAAAGCAGGACCTGCTTAATGGGTCCGGGTGAAGAGCTACCCAGTGGAAAACATGCCGCCAGCAGCCAGCTCTTCTGCTTGGCTCCTTTTATGAACTCCCAATGTTTAAGAGTTGGACCGCCAACCGCAAGGTCAGCACTTCGAAACTGCCGGCCATTCCCTGGGAGAAAGAGAAGCCTTTGCACTCCTGGGAAGGGTTACAGTCTCAGAAACGTACAGCAGCAGCTCCACCCTGACCTACAGGGTCTCTATGAGTCAGAATCACGTCAGTGGCAGTGAGTGAGTGAGTGAGTGAGTGAGTGAGTGAGTGAGTGAGAAGACGCCTCTGGGACTTTGAGAGGGCTCCCCTCTTAACCAGATGGGGCCGAGTGGGAACACAGAAGCATTTTGCCATTCTTCGGCCACGGAGCTGTCGTCAGAACCTGTCTGGTCCTGATCTGATACACACAAAGTCAGTTCTGGCATCAGGAGACAGGCAAGTGCCCAGGTGTGGGCAGTCGGCCAGTTTGGGGGTGGACTGGCCTCGCCCTGCTGCAAGGCACCTACCTGTGATTGGACAGGTGGGAAAACCTTTCCCGTCCTGACAGCCTTGGCAACCTCTGGCTGCACCTCCAGCTGGGCGAATGATGAATGTGGCTGCATCAATCCTTACTTCCCTGAGAGTGGATTTTGTGTGTGTTTGACATTTATTTACTGTCTGTATAAACACTCACACCTATGAAGCATGCCTTGCCGTGTGATAGCTGGGCTGAAGTCAGCTCTTAAGCCCATAAATTACGTGTAGCTCACTAATGAACGGTCTGACAGGCTGGAAGTTTTATTTACTGTTCGCCGGAGTTTTCATATAAAACCTGGGCACCAGTGAGCTGGCCTATGAGCCGTCCTCACCCTGCTTATCCAGACTCCGGCTCATTCCCTCTTTTAAACTTTCTCCTCCGTCTTCTTTTTTATCCCCTTTCAAAGACGTGACATAAACCGAAGTCTATATTTCATCCCCTGGGGTGGGTGTAGGGGTGACCGGCCCATCTGGCAACGGACTTCTCAGACAGGCGTACCCTTGAACAATAAGTGGTTTGACAAATTTCAATCCTGGCTTATGAAAAAATAACAGTGCTGTAGTCAACCGTCTGCAGGCCTGACCAGTCCACCTGAGGAATGACGGGGGTGTCAGCCCCCCGGAGTCAGGTGGTGTAAATCACCAACAGTCACGCGGGTATTGATGCCCCAGCACTAGTACTGCAGAGGCACAAGTGCGACAGAGTCTTGCAACCCCACAAGCCTTCCACGCTGTCCGTGGAGGCCAGCTGGCTCCCAATCATCATGGAAGACCTCACAGATGTGCCTGTGAGTCCGGCGAGCACTTCCTCACCCTCAGTGATCAGGCTCTCCGAGAGGAGTCTCTTCCAGACCCTTTTCAGGGTCACTCTCCTCATCTGAGAGAGGAGCAGGTGGACTCACTGGCTCAGCATAGGCTTTGAGAGCCCATGTCCATGAGCTGATATGGGCAGGAATTGGAGTATGGGATAGGTCCTAGTCCCCGAAGTCCTGGGCCAATGTCCCAGGCTGGCCGCTTTGGCCCCTTCCCAGTGTGACTCTCCCACCTGGCACATAGGGGACAAGAGGACTTGCCTCACCCACCAGGGAGCGGTGTTAGGGGCATAGTGTACCTGGGGTGGACACGTGGACCTGTGTCCGTGGAGCTGCTGGTGTACCCCTTTTGATGACTTCTTGTCCCAGATCTCCCATTACTTTGTGACCTCAAACTTCAGGGTTATCTCCTTGTGCTCTCTCCCACTAGCCCTTCTCTGGGCTCTTCTCCACCTGTTCTGCTGATGTGGTGTGTGTGTGTGTGTGTGTGTGTGTGTGTGTGTGCAACACCATTGAGCTTCCCTGTGGCTTCCTGTGGGCTCTTCCAGGCAGGAGGTGAACCTGCAGTGTGGTTTGCTCTACCGGGGATCCTGGTGAGGTTACGTCTCGGACTTGGCCTTCACACAGCTTGGTTCTGCTTTGTGAGACATGTGTCTGGGTCATCGTCCAGTGTGTTTGAGCACCAAGTATTGAAAGCTAGCTGACTCTATCCTGTGGATCTGGGTCAGTTGAACCAGCGCTACCAGGGAGGGGTGCTGAGTGCTCCTGTTTGTCAAATAAAGGAGCAGAGCTGGTTGGTGGCAGTAAGAGATATGAGACATACAGGCTTAGAAACAACGGCATCTGTGGTACTCCCAGTCACATGTCCTTCATCTTATGTCACACCCACCATTGACAGGTGGGTGGAGACATCATGTGGGAGCTCTCACAGGCTCGGCCAGTGTGTGGCTGCCTTTCTTCTGACCTTCAGGCTTGCGCCTCGTCCTCTGTACATTTCTATGTTGCCCGCTTCGTGGAACCCTCCTGACCCACACCAGTTAAAGCAACTCTTCTCTACCCTCCTGGGCCACCCTAGTTGCAGACCTCTTCCTTTCTACCAAACCACCTCTGAGCCTCCCCATCAGGACCAAGACCACCTGCGTCTTTCTGGATCTCTGGAGTTTGGTATACAGCAGGTGCTCCGTAGATGTCAAAGAAGGGATGGGGAGCAGGAGGGGCAGGTGAGCAGATGGACAGACCTGAGCAAGGGCAGAGTGAAGTCCCAGCACCCTCTCTGACACAGGTTCACAAGAGTGGCTGTCTTTCAGGGGGTGAAGATGGGATGGGCGTGGGGCCGCTGGAGGCATCTTCAACTGCAGACAGAGCCGTCTATGCTGTGGAGCAGGCTCTGCACAGAGCGGGCCAGTGTTTAGCTCCCCAGCACGGCTCCTGATCTCCTGGCACTGCTCTCGACACTGCCCAACACATGGCTGGACTCTCCTTGCTTCAGATGCCAAATCCAGCAGGTTTTGGTTACCCCCAAATGATCCCTTGCTTTCTGTATGCCCATGGCTACACTGTTTCACCTTATGAATACAAGTACATTTGTCTTTAATCCAAGAGACGCTGTGAGGAGTCAGGGGGGAGAACTTTACAAGAAAGGGCAGGACGGATCCTGACAATGTCTGCCAACTCTGGGCTTCCCAGGGGAGGAGGCATGGTGTGCAGAGAGAAGCAGGAAGGGTACCCATTCGGGGGAACGCTAGAAGCAGAGTCTCAGATTCTAGAATTACCATGACAATGATACAATCAGGGGGCTAAAGGGGGCTTGTGAACATTATGGCTGTAAATATGTGAACAAACTAAATGGTGAACTGACAGCTCTATAATCCCGACAACGGTGCCTTGTTAGGGCCCTGGTGTTCTCCTTCTACTCTTGGGGGACACATGAACTGCTCAAGGTCACTGTAAGAGTTTAAGGGGCAGCTGGACCGGAACCAGGCTGATATGCCCATCTGATGCCCTTCAGAGACCCCAGAGCAGGGCCACAGGCTGTCAGCTTTATTAACTTCATATTTCTACTTCCATTCCACACAAATATCTGTATTTACCATCAAGCTCGACAGTATTTATTTTCTAAAGTCGTTCTGTTTAAACAAGGAGTTTCTCTCTTAAATTCATGGACTCCAATTTCCTGTGGGCTTGGCCTCCCAAGAGCTGGTATTAATCATTTGCATGGCTGTAGGTTTTTTGGTGGCCACCCAGAGCCTCCTGCAGGTGGCAGCCATAATGCTAAGATTTTTTTTTTGAGACTTCTCTGACTACCCAATTAAAGAGGAAGGAGTTGGACATTCTGCTGTCTGCCTCATCCAACTCCCCACTGTGTCAATACCATCACCACCACCACCATCACCACTACCACTCACTGTACCCCCTCATAACTGGCCTGCACTTGTGACCAGTGGCAGGAAGTGTGGTGAGGGCAGCAGGACAAATTCACACTCAAGTTCCTTTGCCAGTTGGCTCTAGCACCTGTATCTGGCAAGCATTTGGGAGGGGAGGAGAGGCAAAGTTACTACTGGGCTTCACACAGAACCTTTGGAGGAGACAGGAGCGAATGGAGCGGAGTAAGGAAGGTGAGAACTAGGAAGGTGGTTCTATTTGGAGACCGATTCAGAAGCTGCCGTAACATCCACCTTTTTCTCCTGCCTCAAGTTTTCTGTTCACTACACTTTCCCTCCTCCTTGGCCAGAATTCCCACAGCAGATTTTGTTAGTGGGTGAGTTCGGCATCTCTTCCTCTTTTAGCAACTGCCCCAACAGTACCTGGGCAGCAGCCTTCCTCCCCACTCCTCCTCTCCCTTTCCAAGGCTGGAGAACATAACTGTATCTCATGAGTTTTTTTTGTTTCTCCCAGATTGTTAGATTGTGGAGGGAGGGAAGATTTTAAGTACATAAGTAACATCTTCAAGAAAGAAAATTAAAGCTTTAGATAGTCATGAATTCCCTGTTTCATTTTCAATGCAATCCACCATCAGATTTTTTAACCATTGTGTTATTTATATGAGGGATTACACTGATTGTTTTCTTTTTTTTTTCTACTGTTGAACTATCCTTATATGAATCTCACTTGGCCATGATATCTTTTTGTTTTGTTTTTCATATATTGTTGGATTCTATTGATAAAGATTTTATTACGAATTTTTGCATCAATGTCCACAAGGAGTATTAGTCTCTATTTTTCTTTTTTTAGAGATAACTCTGCCTAATTTGGGTGTCAGGATTATGCTCCCTCATGAAATGAATTTGATTTTTTTCATTTTTTTCGATACTTTGGAATAGTATGAGTAGAATGGATGTCAGCTTTGCTCTGTTTGGAAGAGCTTACTAGTGAAATCATCTGAACTCAGGTTTTTCTGTTGTCATAGGTCTGATCAGATTTTCTACTTAAACCTGTGCTGGTTTAGGTAGGTTATGTGTTTCTAGAAATTTGCCCATTTCTTCTAGGCTTTCAAATTTTTGGAGTAGTTTTTTGTAATATTGTTATTATCTTTTTATTTCTGTTGGATTTGTTGTGACACCACCTATTTAATTTCTTATTCATGTTGTTTGCATGTCTTCCATCTTTTCCTTTGTGAGCGTTGCCACTGAAATATATCCAGACATCAGACCAGGCCACAGTTCAACCACATCAAGCAGTATTGTACAATGACTACCAAAATCAGTTTCAAAATATTTTCTTCCTTTTTGCACACCTGGTTATCAACTTCCCCCTTACTTCTGCCTCCCTACTGTACCCCACATAACCCTTATTCTAGTTGCCACCTCTATAGATTCAATTATCCTGGAGCTTAAAAAAAGCCATTTTATTGGGGGCTCATACAACTCATCACAATCCATACATATATCCACTCTGTCAAGCACATTTGTCCATATGTTGCCATCATCATTTTCAAAACATTTTCTTTCTACTTGAGCCCTTGGTATCAACTTCTCATTCTTCCCCTCCCTCTCCCTCCGTCCCTCCCTTAGGAACCCTCATAATTTATAAATTATTATTACTTTTTCATATCTTACAGTGACCGATGTCTCCCTTCATCCACTTTTATTACCCATTCCTGAAGGAGGGGGGTCTAGATAGATCATTTTGATCAGTTCCCCCTATCTCTGCCTACTTTCCCCTTCCCCTCCTGGTATCGATGCTGCTGGTATTGGTCCTGAGGGGTTTATCTGTCCTGGGTTCCCTGTGTTTCCAACTCTTATCTGAACCCATGGATGCTTTGGTCTAGCCAAATTTGTAAGGTAGAATTGGGGTCATGATAGTAAGGGGCAGGGGAAGAAGCATTAAAGAACTAGAAGAAAGTTCTATGTTTCATCAGTGCCATATTGCACCCTGACTGGTCCGTCTTTCCCCCACAATCCTTCCGTAAGGGGATGTCCAGTTGCCTACAGATGGACTTGGGTCCTCACTGCACACACCCCCTCATTCACAATGATATGAAATTTTTGTTTCTGGATTTGATGCCTGATACCTCATCCTTTCACATAGACTGGTGTGTTTCTTCCATGTGGGATTTGTTGCTTATGAACTAGGTGGTCACTTGTTTATCTTCAAGCAATTAAGACCCCAGACGCTATATCTTTTGATAGCCAGCCACCATCAGCTTTCTTCACCACATTTGATTATGCAGTTGCTTTGTCTTCAGCGATTGTGTCAGGAAGGTGAGCATCTTGGAATGCCAGTTTAACAGAACAGAGTGTTCTTGCATTGAGGGAGTACTTGAATAGGGGCCCAATGTCCACTTGCTAATATAGGTTAATATGAAACCTATATGTATATGTACATAGATCTATTTCCCCATCCTCATATACAGATATATTTACATATGTACATGCCTGTATTTTTTCCTTTCCTTTTTTTTAAAAATTGGGGACTCGTACAGCTCTTATCACAATCCACACGTAAATCCATTGTTTCAAGCATATTTGTTGCCCTCATCATTCTCAAAACATTTGCTTTCTACTTAAGTCCTTATTATCAGGTCTTCATTTTCCCGCTCCCTCCCTGTTTCCCCCTCCCTCATGAACCCTTGATAATTTATAAATTATTATTATTATTGTCATATCTTACACTGTCCAACATCTCCCTTACCCACTTTTCTGTTGTCCACCTCCCATAGAGGAGGTTATATGTAGATCCTTGTAATCGGTTCCCCCTTTCTACCCTACCCTCCTTCCGCCCTCCCAGTATCACCACTCTTACCACTGGTTCTGAAGGGATCATCTGCTCTGGATCCCCTGTTTCCAGTTCCTATCTGTACCAGTGTACATCCTTTAGTGTAGCCAGATTTGTAAGGTAGAATTGGGATCATGATGGGGGAGGGGGGTAGCATTTAGGAACTAGAGGAAAGTTGAATGTTTCATCATTGCTACACTGCACCCTCACTACCTCATCTTCTCCCCACCATCCTTCTGTACCCAGGGGATGTTCTGTTGCCTACAGATGGGTCTTGCACTCCCCCTTATCTACAATGATTTTATTTTTTGTTCTTTGATAACTGATACCTGATCCCTTTGACATGTTGTGCTCACACAGGCTGGTGTGCTTCTTCCATGTGAGCTTTGTTGCTTCTGAGATAGATGGCTGCCTGTTTACCTTCAAGTCTTTAAGAGCCCAGATGCTATATCTTTTGATAACTGGGTACCATCAGCTTTCTGTACCACATTTACTTATGCACTCATTTGTCTTCAGTGATCGTATTGGGAAGGTGAGCACACAATGATATCATTTTGTGTTCTTTGATGCCTGATACCTGATCCCTTTGGCACCTTATGATCACATAGACTGGTGTGCTTTATCCATGTGGACTTTGTTGCTTCTGAGCTATATGGCTGCTAGTTTACCTTCAAACCTTGAAGATTCCAGATGTGGTATCTTTTGATAGCCAGGCACTATCAGCTTTCTTCACCACATTTGCTTATGTATCCGCTTTGTCTTCAGCAATCCTGGTGGGAAGGTGAACATCATGGAATGCCAGTTTAATATAACAAAGTATTTTTGCACTGAGGGAGTACTTGAGTGGAGGCCCAATGTCCATTTGCTACCTTAATTCTAAACCTATAAATGTATGCACACAGAGCTATTTCCCCATCATCATATATAAATATATTTACATATGTATGTGCCTTTATTTAGACCTCTATAAATGCCCTTTGCCTCCTAGTTCTTTCCTCTATTTCTTTTTACTTGTTCTACTATCATGTTCAGCCTTCATTTGGGTTTCAGTAATTCCGCTTGGTTACATTGCTCTTGATCAAGCCCTGTCAGGCCAACTACAATCTTCTTGCCATCGATTTTAGATCACTTGTTCCTTTGTCTTTGGGTTGGTTGGTTGTCCCCCCCTTTCCTTTCTCCCACCTCTCCTCCCATGTACCCCCAGAATTGTTGGTCCTGTTTTTTTTTTTTGCTCCTCCAGATTGGTTCTCTTGCCTATCTTTTCTAGATAGCTATGCAGAGGTAATAATCTGCAAAAAATAAGACAGAACAAAACAAAGCAACAAAAGAAAAGAAAACAACAACAAAGAAAAACCAATGACAAAAAAAAGCCTGTTCAAGGTCTGTCTGTTGACCTTTAGGAGTGTTTTCAAGTTTAGTCTGTTGGGGTGCCACACCCTGATCCCAAAGCCTATTTTTGATATTTCCTGGAGCCTTTCTTGTTCTGCTCCCCTTGCTGTTCTGTTGCACACCCTGAGTGTTTCACCTCAGTTTGGTGGGGCTCAGATTGGGCACAATTCCCCCACTGTATCTCCAGTATTGTCCCCCCTAGCACTATAGGTCAGTGAGGGATGTCATGTTTCATAGGGGGGCTGGCCCTATGGTGCTGTCTGTGCACTGGTTGCTCTGACCAGAGATATTGTCTTCAGGGCTTGGTGGGTCTGGATGTGCTCCACTCTCTCTTCCTCCACCTTCATTTACCCCGGTGTGCTCTGATCAGACAAAGTCCCCCTCTCTGAGCTGTAGATTTAGTGCTGTCCTCTGAAATGAATTCTTCTGGGGGATGGGGTGGGGGATGTCCACATAGTTGGGATTGGGACCAGCTCCTCAGATCTCTCTATGGGTTTCCTGCTTCATGCCAACACATTGCATTCACGTCTTGGAGCACTGGTTTGAAGACTGGGCCCTCTTTCCCTGTCAGGATATAAGCAATACCCTTGCTTCGGGTTCCGATCTTGGGTTTTATATACTGATAAAGCTCATATAGATTCAAGAAAGCTCCCAACAATAACAAAGCACAACAGAGATAAACCCCACTTTGAGAAAAACAAACAAGCAGTACAGTAAATAGTTCAAATCAGATCAAGTCCAAAGTGTATCAGAGAGGAGATCATATAGCACGGTTTTAACTGTTCAACTCCAATTTATCATACTGAATCCCTAATACTCTCTTTCTGATAACTAGTTTATTCCCGTCACTCAATTATGGTTAGTAGAAAATCACTGGAAGGCTATTCCCTGTATAGATTCTACAAATGGTCTTTTACTAGTCTTCACACCAGAGTCTCACAATGCAAACTCTCAAAGCCTCCGTTGGTGCTGGATTATATAATTTACCAAGCTTGGATCATGGATGTTAGTGTGTTTGCCCCATGTGGATTTAGTTGACATCTCGTTTAGATGGCTGCTTGTTTGGAAACAAGCCTTTAAGACCCCAGAAACTGTTCTATTTGATAGCCGGGCACCATCTAATTTCCTCACTACATTTGTTATAGCACCCATATCTTCTGTGTTTCCTTGAAGGGCAAGTCATGAGTAAGGTCATGGGGTAAGAACTAATTGTTCTTGAATTGAAGCTAGGTTTAAGATTGAGCCCCAAATCCATTTCTAAATCTTATTTTATATATGCCTCTGGTTCCCCTTAGAGACATCCTTGGGAATTTATGATAGAGAACCTTATCAATCATCTCCCTGGAGCATAAAGACATTTTGTTTATAGTGTCATTGATTAGCCCATGGTTCTAATTTTTACAACAGTATAGAGAAAGGGAGATTTAACAAGTGTAAGCTAACTACCTATCATAATACCTGGGTTATTACTTGTACAGAATAAATTCTTATGTGACTGAACACTATTTGCCTAAACAATGGGAGTTGGTAGTCAGGCAAAGTTTACCTTAACATCACTGACAATGTCAGTCACAGGTCTGCCAGAATAATACAGACCTTAAGACAGCAAGTTGGACTTTGAAGTAGTAAGTAAATGTTAGTCCATGTGGCAGTCACCTAATCTTGTTGTCAATTTGAGGATTAAAAGTGTAGGGGTGGAGTCTAGCCATCAATCTGGAGATAGCCATTGGGAACTATGATGTGCCTTGAAAGAATATGGTGATAAAATGAATGAAAAATTAGAAATGACACACCTTCAAACAGAAATACAAAAACCAAACACAAAAAGAGAAGAAACAACTACAAACATCCAAACCAAGGGAAAAGTTAGTTTCTTTAAAAGTAGATTCCTTGATATTCCTTTACCTCAAACCTAAATAGTGGTTTTGGTGCTTTAATAAAATGAAGGAAAGTAAAATTGAAATGGACTTTGAAAATGTAGTGATAGTCAAGTTCATATCTATATACCATTTATCTATCATTCTATTCTTCCTTACAGACATGTTCAGCCCACATGTTTGTCTATACATCTACTCATAGGTGATCACTATTGCAATATTGTGCATTTAGCTTTATTTGCCAGTGCCAATGTTACCTTTAACTCTTGAAAGCCTCCCAGTGTCTTTCCCTGCATCTTTCAGTTTTTAACCAACTTCCTTCTGGTATATTGTTTCCCCTTTCATACAAGTTAGCACTTACCTAAGTTCTAGTCCTACTACGTGTCTATCAGTTTGCCACACTATTGTGTCTTGCATGTTGCTGTGAGACTGGAAACTATGTTACCAATATTCCAAATACCAGCAGCATCACCCGAGGTGAGCAGGTTTCAATGAAGCTTCCAAACTGAAAACAGACTCCTAAGGAATAGAACTGTCTACCTCTGGACACTTATCAATTGAAAAGCCTTCTGAAGATCATCAGAATATTGTCTGATATAGTGCCAGAAGTTGCGGTCCCCCAGTTGGAAGGCACTCAAAATACATCTGAGGAAGAGTTGCCTCCTCAAAAGTAGAGTTAACCAAAAAGATGTGGATATAGTAGCTTCCAGGACTTTTGCTTGTTGATGGACTTTGATTCAAAAAGAGGAGAAAGAGCTAAAAACATCCATCAATAATTGTATGAGGACTGTATAAAGTATAAATCTAGGAAAATTGGAAATCTTCAAAAATAAAATGAAGCACTTTTAAGATTGACAGTCTAGCCAGTAGTGAGATAAAATGAACTGGATTTGACTATTTTTGAATCAGAAAATCATATGGTTTGCTATATTCATAATGACAAATTCCAGAGGAATGACATTGCATTTATCATTTAAAAGGTTTCAAGAGCTATTTTTAAGGACAATGCTGACTGGGATAGGATAGTATCAACAAGATTACAAGGAAGTCCAGTCAATAAATTATCTTTCAAATGTACATACCAATGAACAAAGCTAGTGATGAAGATACTGAGGAATTTTACCAAGCTTCTTCGGTCTAAAGTTGATCAAACATACAGCAAAATGTATTGAGGGGACTTTGATCTCAACCTTGTCACAGCTTCGTCACCACCTTGGGGCAATGACTCAATCCCTCCAGCCCCACAGTCAGGGATTGGGACTCAGTTCTTTTACTACTTTTGTTCCCTTCACTTCTCTCTGTCTCCCCACAGTCTCAGCGGGCTTAGTTTTTTTTTTCTTTTTCTCTTCCCTTTTCTCTCACTCGCCTCTGTCAACCTCCAGACCACTCCGCTTAGCCTAGGGCATTTATACCTGCCCTCCACCCAGCTGGAAGAGCTCCACCCTCTGCAACATGACCTAAGACTAGGGAAAGCCTACCCACCCTTCACCAGGGGATATCCTGCCCACTTTCTTCGGAGGAAATCCTGCTTGTGTGCTGAGGTTGGTCCCACTTGTACTCTGTGATCCTATGTGACTGAAGGAATTTCCTCCCACCGGCCATAGTGCCTTACACAGACTAAGACAGCTCAGTCAATAATTGCCAATGTTTCATACTACTATAGGGACTTCTACTCAGCCTCTGCAGTGATCTAGCTGACCGGGGCAATTCCACCCACCATTCGAGGTGCTCTACATCAAAGCAGGCAACCCAGCAGCCTCTGTGGCAAACTCATTGCAGCAGGCACCTCCACACACCCTCTACAGCATCCCAAGCTGCCATAGGCCACACGATAAAAGCTTGTTGTGAGATCACCCAGTACAGCATCATCCTTGTGGGTTCATAACAGCCCAGCCAGTATCCGCTGTGAGGCCCATCCAACTTGCCCTCCAAATAATAGACTATTGGTTGACTAAGGAGAGTGAAGCCACAGGAGGATAACGTGGTAGGCCAATTCCACAGTGAAATTAGCTGCAAGCAATTCAAAGAAGCAGTCTTACGAGTCTCTCAGAGAGAGCCAGTGCTCTTTGACTCCCTGAAAAATGGCATCTGGCTCCTGTAAAGCAACGCAACACAAACAGCAACAGCCCCAATAACCTCAGCAAACAAAACAGTAGAAACAAAAGCCAATGGCAGAAGATGTCCCGAACCTAATGACATGCATAGAAGAAGCAGACATTGATCTGCCACAGAAATGTTCAGAATGCTGGTTGGAGTCATATTGGATATGAGGGAATATAGGCAGGAAAAGGATGAAATAATAAGAGGAGATAAAGTTCACACACTAAAGGGAAATACAAGGGCTTAGGGATAAGATAAGATAACACAAACCAGTAGCAGACTCACAGACTTGGTCAATCTACTGAAGGAGGCAGAGAATCACACCACTGACCTACAGGACAGCCAAACAGACTACCAAACACAGACAAAAATCAAATAAGATCATCAGAGAAGCTGAAGAAAATCTAAGTGCTATGTCTGATGATAGGAAGAGGAACAACATCAGAATAATTGGATCACCAGAGGAAGACATATTAAAAAATTCATCTGCAACAATAGTGAGAGAATTCTTGAAGGAAAACTTCCCCAGCATAATGAATGTAAAACAGGCAACAATTCAGAGGCCGAAACAAAACCAGCTAGACTGAATCCCAAGAAGACATCACCAAGGGACATAATAGCTAAACTATCCAACTATGAGGAAAAAGAGAAAATCATGAGAGCAGCTTGGGAACAACAAAAAAAAATCACCTATAAAGATTCTTAAATAAGCTTTTTTTTTTTTAAGTTGAGCTTATACCAAGGGCTCAAGTGGAAAACGTTTGGAAATGAATGTGACAACATGTGTGCAAATATGCTTGATACAGATGATGCATTGGACATTATAATGGCTGTAAGAACCCCCAATAAAATTATTTAAATAAAAAAATAAAAAAGGAATAAGAAAAAAAAAGATTCCCAAATAAGATTATGCTCAGGCCTATCAGTGGACACTATGAAAAGAGAAAGTGGAGTAACATATTCCAAAAATTGAAGAAAAATGTTGCAAACCAAAGAATATTCTACCTAGCCAAGTTATCTGTGAAGATAGATGGAAAAGTAAGTCTTTCCAGACAAGGAAAAACTCAAAGAATACATTAGAAGAAACCCAGCCCTACAAAAGAACTTTGCCGACCTAGTTGGGGAGAAAAACAGCACTCACCAAGCATAAATAAGAGACCACCACATAGAACAACTCCACCCAGGTGGTAAAAAAGAGAAAACAGCCCCCATGATAGCATTGGCTTAAGGGTTGAAAGAAGTCAAGAATAAAACACACACACATACATGCATGCACAACACACTGATAAGAAAAGGAGGTAGGAAACACTCACCACAAAAAGTGTAAGCTGACATCACAGAGCCCACAGATGGAGATAATAACCCTGAATATCAATGGACTGAACACTCAGGCATTAAAAGACTTAGGCTAGCACACTGGTTTAGAAAACAGAACCTATCTATCTTCTGCCTACAGGAGACACATCTCAAGACTACAAAAAATAAAAGAGGCTGAGAATCAAAGACTGGAGAAAAGCAAACCATGCAAATAGCAATTCAAAAAAAAAATCAGGGTTGCAATGTTAATCTCAGATAAAAATTGACTTCAAAGTGCAAGCCATAAAAAAGAGATAAGGAGGGACACTGTATAATGTTCAAGAGTACAGTAAAGAAAAAAAAATCCACTAAGCATTTTAAAGATATTTTCCCCAAATGAGAGACTCACTAAATACATCAACCAAATGATCCAAAAGATGAAAAAAGAAATCACAGCCTAAACAATTATAGTAGGTGACTTCAATGCACTACTCTCTGAGAAAGATCACAGAGGAAGAAATTCAACAAGGAGGCTAGAGATCTAACCACTATAGTGAAACAATTTGACCTGATAGACATTTACAGAGATCTTCATCCAAATACAAAAAAAAACCACATTCTTTTCAAATCTACATGGCACATACTTGAAGATAGACCACATACTGGGGCATAAGGCGAATCTATATAAATTTAAGCACCTTGATATCATACAGACCTCTATCTGACTACTGTTCTATAAAGCTGGAAATCAACAAAAGGAAGATGAAGAACACGAGATCAAACAATCAGAGGATGAAAAACTCCATTTCTTTGGGAGTGTGTAATGGCCCAATCAGAGATGAAATTAGGAAATTTCTAGAAACCAAGAATGAGAACATGATGTACCAACATTTATGAACACAGCAAAGGCAGTCATTAGAGGAAGTTTCATAGAAAAACATGCACACATAAAAAATGAAGAGAAACTTATGATTGATTTGCTGGCACACAATTTGCAGCAACGAAAGCAGAGTCAACAGAACAATTCTACTAAGAATAAAATGAAAGATATAATAAACATCAGGGCTTTGAATCAGAAGAGGCAAAATAAGAAAATTATGGAAAAAAATTAATGCTGCTAAAAGTTGGTTCTTTGGAAGGATAAACAGTATTGACAGATCACTGGCAAATCTAACTAAAGAAAGGAAGGAACAAATTTTAAAAGCAAGGGTGAGGCATGAAAGAGGTAATATTACAACAGATCCTAATGAAATAAAAAGGATAATTACACAATACTATGATGGACTGTGCTCCAATGAATTCAACAACTTCGAAGACCTGGACGAATTCTCTCCCTAGGTTATTCCCCATAGACATCAAGAATCTCCACAGAACCATATAGCAATAAAAGACATAAACAAAGTTATCAAGGGATTATCAACAAAAAAATCCCCTGGACCAGATGGCATCACAGGAGAATTGTATCAAGCATTCAGGGAAGAACTGATACCAATCCTACACAAACTTTTCAAGATCATGGAAAACTCCTGAGTTCCTTCTATGTAGATAGTGTAAGTCTGATACCTAGACCAGGCAAGGATCACCTAAGAATTGGGAATTATTCAATATCCCTAATGAACATCAATGCAAAATTCTTAACAAAATATTGGTCAATAGAATACTAATGCATATAAAACCAACAATTCACCATGACCAAGTGGGATTCAAATCAGGGATACAGGGATGGCTCAACATATGAAAGACCATTTGCATCATTCACCAAATTGACATGAAAAGCTATAAGAAGCTATCAATAGATGCAGAAAAAGCATTTGACAACATGCTTAAACACAAATTCCTGTTTAAGACACTAAAAAAAAGCAGAAATGGAAAGGAAATCCCTCAAGATAATACAAGTTATATATGGAAAACCAACAGCCAACGTGGTAATCAATGGAGTGAAGATGAACCCAACCCCACTGAAAAAGGGGACCAGGCAAGGATGTCCTTTTTCTCACTCTTATTTAACATCTGTGTTAGACAGAGTTCATTAGAGAAACAAAACCAGAACACTAATAATTATATATGTACTTATATAGATAGCTAGGTATCTGATATAAGAAATAGACAATTAATCTATAAAGTAGTAAGAATGACTCGGTGCAACTCACTTCTCTGAGACAGCTAATACACTGGCATCCTTCAAGTTTTGAGGGTGACTAGGTAGTCCTCTGTAGGGCAATTCAGACTATTCAACCACAGGCAGCAAACAGTAAGGCAAGTCGCCAACCATCATCCAGATGACAGGGTCCGACAGTCCCCAGTTAAAGAAATGTATATTCTGGTAGCATGGCAAAGCAGGAATTGAAGGAACCTTAACTTACAGGGACATGGTCCATGAATTAGGCATCCCACAGGTAGTGGAGATTGCAAATGGAGGCACAGCACAAGCACCCTGGTCCAAAGATCCAAGAGCAAGAGGGAGAAAGGTGAGGCTCCCTGAGCCATTTATATCTCTGTCCTTCAATTCATCTCAATGAGGCCATGTTAGCACAAAAAACTTACCCATCACAACATTGTATTAAAGGTTTTAACTTACAGCTTATGGCAAAGAAAAGACATCAAAGTGTTTTCCTGGGGAAGGTAAGGGGAAGCTATCATTATTCGCAGACGACACAATTTTATATAGGGGAAATTCCAAAAGTTCCACAAGGGGAGTACTAGAAGCAATAGTGAAATAATGGCAGAGTGGCAGGATACAAGATCAGCAGAGAAGTCTATAGACTGCTTTTCACATTGGATAAGGTCATAGAAGAGGAAATAGAGAAGGTTGTACCCTTTACAATAGCCAAACACAAATTGTAATATATAGGAATATACCTTACTAAAAGAATGAAACATCTATATGAAGAAAACCATAGAACACTATTACAAGTAACCAATAGTGACCTCAACAAATGGAAGAATATCCCATGCTCATGGATTAGAAGATCCAATATAGAAAAGATGCCAATTCTGCCCAAGGTACTATATAAGTTTAATGCAATTCTGATACAATTACCCTCATCTTTCTTGTAAGAAATGGAAAAACAGATTACCTATTCATGTGGAGAGGGAAGAAGCCCAGTAGAAAACTCCTCAAGAAAGACACAGTGGGTAGGCTTGCTTTACCTTACTTTTAGCACATATCATACATCCACAATGGTCAAAACCACATGGTATTGGTAAGATGAGATACTCAGAACAATGGAAGACAACTGAAAACCCAGAAATAAAATCATCAGCACACAGTCAACTGATCTTTGATAAGGGTCCAAAAAATATCACCCGGGAAACAGATGCCCTCTTCAACAAGTGGTACTGGAAAAAAAATGGATATTTACCTGCTGAAAAATGATGCAAGACTCTTATCTCACTCCATGCACAAGTATAAACTCAAGGTGGATCACAGACTCCGAGGTAATCCCCCCAAATTATTAGGGCCATCAATGAGAGAATTGGGACCAACCTGAGAACTTTGTTGCAGGGAATACATAGGCTATCAGAAATAGGGAAGGACACAAATACAGATAAGTCACAAATTGACAACTGGGATATACTGAGGAGAAAACACCTGTGTACATCAAAATAATTCAGTGAGAGTAACAAGAGAGTCAGCAGACTAGAAAAACATGCTTAGCAATGACACATCAGACAAAGGCCTTATTACTAAAATCTACAATACTCTGCTAGCTTCCAAAAAGGAAAAAAATAACAAGACTAGTTAATTGCACACTGAAGAGGTGGGCAAAGAATCTGAACAGAAGTTTCACGAAGGCAGAAATTCAAATGACCAATAAACATATGAGAAAATGTTTCCAATCATTAGCCATCATAGAAATGAAAATCAAAACAACTTTGAGATACCATTTAACACCCTCAAAGATAGCCCAATTCAAAAAAGCAGTAAGCAACAAGTGTTGGAGGGGCTGTGATAAGGTAGGAACTCTCATCCACTGCTGGTGAACCTGTAGGTATGTACAGTCACTGTAGAAATTGAAATGGGGGATATCTAAAACAGATGGAAATTGACCCAGCACCCCCCCCCCCTTACTGGGCATATACCCAGAAGATGCAAGCAATGAACCACGACCAGACATCTGTGCTCCAATGTTCATCGCAGCACAGTTCACAATTGCAAGGAGTTGGAAGCAACTCAAATTTCCGTCAAGAAATGAAGGTATTAAAAAGCTGTATTACACACATACACTGGACTACTATGCATCCCTAGAAAGCAGCAATGAACACATGGAGCACCTTACCCCATGGGAAGAACTGGAGGAAATCATGCTAAGCAAAGTAAGCCAAGCACAAAAGGACCAGTACAACACGTGTCCACTGAGGTCTAAGCTTAAAAAAATGCAAAAGGTCATAGGGAAAAAGCTACTGCATTCATACATTCCTGGAGTGAGAGCCAGGGAGTGTGGCAGGGGCCAGACCAAATCCAGGGATATATATAGTAGCCAACTAAAAAGGAGGGGAAAAAAAAAGAAATGGGTAGCTGGGGACCAGGATACTAACCCATTCAAGGGGAGGGTATGGTTTATATTTCCACAGGGAAAGAGGGAGCAAACTTCAACTCAGTGCTCCAAGATGTGAACACAACATACTGGTATGAAGCTGGGAACCAGCAACCTTAAGTATTAATAACAACTCAATGTAAAGAAGACCAAACCCTTACAACTGGACCAATAGGTAGCGTCACGAAAAGTGGAGAAAAGATTGTTGTCAAGGATTTTTGTCTTGCTTAAATTCACAATCAATGCTCCTGAAACAAGCAGTCAGGACATGAAAAGTTCTTATCCGAGTGTCACATTTGGTGAATCCACAGCACAAAACTTCTTTAGAGTATTGAAAAATAAAGGTGCTATGCTGAGGACTAAGGTGCATCATTGCCTCATATGCATGTAAACGTTGGACATGAAATAAGGAAGACCAAAGAAGAATCCATGCATTTGAACTGTCACTCTAGAGAAGAATATTCTAAGTAGCTTGGGCTGCTAAAAGCACAAACCGAACTGTCTTCAAAGAAGTACCCCCAGAGTGCTCCTTAGAGAAAAGGACCGCAAAGCTTCCTATTACATCCGTTGGACATGTCCCTGGGGAAGGCATCATACTTGGTAAAGTGGAGAGGCATTGCAATGGAGAAGTCATTGGTTTTGCAAAATTTTATCATACAATCTCCAGCTTCTTGTCCACCAGAAAATGTATCACGAAGATCATATTTTCCTTCTTACTTCTAACTTTTGCATTCCAATCCCCAATAATGACCACCGCATCTTGATTGCATGTTTGATCAGCTTTGGGTTGTAGACACTGGTAGAATTCTTCAATTACTTCATCATTGGTTTTGGTGATTGATGCATAAACCATCATTGGTTTTGGTGGGGAGTAATAGTTGTATTGGCTGGGTTTCCTTAAAAGTGGCTAGAGGAAAAAATAAGATAAAATTTTAAAAGTGGCTAGATGTCATTCTATCACACACAGCATTTTATTTCAAGGTAGATCTTGAAATGTTTTTTTGATAATAAAAGCGGCTCTATTCCTCTTGACTTTATAATTCTCCACATAGTAAAAAATATGATTTTCTGATAAAAATGTCTGATAGCTGACCATCTTAGCTCACTAACACCTCAGATACTGATCTTTATGCAGTCCATTTCTTTTTTTCCCTCTGAAACAACTAGGAGTAGAAATACCATGTGACCCAGCAATAGCTCTGCTGGCATATACCTCAAAATAGAAAAGGACAGAGCACAAAGGACAGAGTTCACAATATCAAGAAGATGGGAACACCCCAGAAGGCCAGGATAGAAAAATAGATAGAGAAGCTATAGTACAATTCTATGTATCTCTGAAAAGGAGTGATGAAAGTATGAAACACCTCTTAACATAGATAGATCCTGAAGCCATTATGCTGAATGTTCTCAATCATAATGATAATACTGCTATTAGTCTACTAATATAGGCAAAAACACCAAGACAAAGTCAGGCTTCTGCTCTCAGGTCATGTAACCTTCTCATCAGATCTCCCAAGCAGCACGGTGCCCATGAACCATATATTGTCCATTTTATTTGTAAGTCTTAAAAAAACACTTTGACAGAGGAGGTCTCCTCTCAGCTATGGTCAGTTTCTCAAGATTGGGGGAAAGGGAGAAGTCCAATCAGTTGTCGCTCCACAACAATGTTCAAAATCAGCGTATACTCCAATAGGAGTGGTTAGTGAATTTTACTGAAGATCCATGAGTAGTGAAAATGGGGTAAGGGTTATCTGTCTTGAAGAAGGCCATCACATTTCTGTTGGTGTGTATACCAGGTGGGGCAATGAGCCAATGGTCAAAGATGTGTGCAACAACAGAACCCAAGGGGAGATTTATTTCTGCTGTGTTCCTAATTGTGCCCCATTGACTTAATTGCTACTCAGACCATGATGAAACAGGCTACATGCTAAAGACAGCTGAGACTTTAGACTCCGTCCTTTTGAAGCATACATCTTTCTTTTTTTGAGGGGTCATCACTGCCCTTGGGTGGTCGTGGGGGCTACCCAGCCTTGCTCCTGGAGAGCTGCTGCTAGATTTGAACCGCCAAGCCCGTGGGCTGCAGTCCCGCACTCTACCACTACGCCACCAGGTCTCAGCCAAAGCATTACCTCTTTCACAGGCCACACTAGAAAGACATGATATCGAAACCCCACCAAGCGAACTTGGTTTTACCTTAAACTCATCTGTAGCAGATTTAAGGAGCTGACATACTCCCTTGGGGTTCAAGCTGAACCGCTCTATTGAGAGAAGAAGCGGACAGTCATCGTTCTACGATTGTGGAATTGGTAGTCATTGGACTTTGTTTTAGATCTCTTGCTTTGGAGGCTCCCAATGAAGAGTGATTCAGGATTACCCTATATTTACTATTTTAATGCTTTTCTGCTGTTTTTATGACCTGTATTAGTAGTCTGGCAGCATGGTTTAGCCTTTGTGAATTAGTGTTATCGAACCCTCAAACCTCACTTTTTCTGTAAATAGTGTCAATTAACTTAAGAGTTTAATCTGTTCAAGTCAACAATTCAAGTACTGTGGTCTGAAGATACATGCATATATACGTGTACATACATATAGCTATGTGTATATGATACATGTATCATTTTCTTCTCTCATCAGGGCTTACCATCTACATCATTGACTAAATTAACCTTATACTATCAAGAGAATTGAAGAGCCCTGGTTGTATAGTGGTTATTGGTTGGACTGCAGATCGAAAGGTCCGTAGTTTGAAACCACCACCTGCTCCCAGGGAGAAAGATGAGGCTTCCTGAAACGCCTGCTGCTGTTTCAGAAGCGAACAGGGCCAGTGCTACCTTGTTCTTTAGGGTCTCCATGAAGTGGCTTTGACTTCATGGCCATGGACTTGGTTTTGGTTATTTGGTTTCTGCCCAAAGAATTACTTTCTGCCTCAGGGGGATCATTTGTGATGTTCTCTACTATAGAATGATAATGATGGTTATAAAGTGAACCAGATATACATGTGAACCATATGTATGAATGATGGGCTTACACTTAATCATGGCAGTAGCCTAAGAACAATTAATCCGTATGCTATGGCCTTTTTTGATACTTGCCTTCATGAGGAGATCATTAAGGATATGAGTGCTAGAGCAAATTGCAGTGAAGAAATCAGATGGTGTCTGAAGAGCAGAAGGATTAGCATCTGTGGTATTAAAGGCTTATCTTTAACAAGCAGCTATCTAAACGAGTTGTCACTAAGTCCTCAAGGAAGAGGCACACCAGCCAGTGTGATCCAAGGATTCTAAACAATAAAATCAAAATCAAAAGGAGGGACAGGTGTCAAAGTTTAAATGCTGATCAATCAGTTTGCAGAAGGCAATGGGTGATAAGGTGGGACCAAAATCCATTTGCAGGATCCCCACATGGATTAAGATCCTGGTGAATTCCCTCTGATTATAGTCCAGGAATAATCTTGCTATCAGACAAAGAGCAAAATGAAGTCCATTATGGATGATGTGGTTAGGTTAAATAATTCCACCTTATCATTTGACCCACCTTAAATTTGTTTTGGTTTTTAATATTCCTTGCTTTATTTTTGATTGAGGTTTTTCTGTTTTGTTTTGTCACTTTTTTCTTGCTTATGCTTTGTACAATTTTTTATATGAAACTCAGGATAGACAAATCTATGAAACTCAGAATAGGTAAATCTATAGAGACAGCAACTGGATTAATAATTACCTAGGGGCATGGCAAGAAAGGTGGGGACAGAAAACGAATTAGAGAAAAAAGAAAATTATGGATATATTGCACAACTCCTTTTTTTTGCACAACTCCTTTTCAAAGTGATTGAATTTTAAATTGTATGTGATATGAATTATGTCAGTAAAATTATTTCTAAAATAATATATAAAAATAAATGTGGGCAGTAAGAATAAAAATATTATATCAAAGACAAGCTGCTCCATGAACAGAAAATATAAAATAAAAGTAGACGATAAAAACCTGAAAGTAAGAAATAAACCTAGTTTGGGCAGGGCTTTCTGCTTCTTTAGGGCGTGTTGGAATATGCATGTGTCCACCTCAGCAAGAAGGAGACAGAGTGTACTGGGGAAGCAGAAAAAGGAGGACCAAGAAAAAAATCAATGGCAGAAGCATTGCTTGAGTATGTGGATGTCTGTGTTGAGTGTCCACGTGGTAGGCTATCCACAGAAGGCTTCCAGGGGCCAGCCGCATGAGAGGTTTGGCCAAGTAAGTGAAGGTGGATTAGATTACATTAGATTAGATTATCCAGGAGGAAGAGGAGTATCCTGATGCCTTTCTGCACTCATCAATGGTGATGGGGAGTCAATCAGATGTCTTTGCTGTTCTTGTATGTGTGTGTGTGTGAAGAAGGAAGGCGGTTTGGTCTACTTACCTTTCATGCTGTTTTTCTGATTTCCAGGGAGCGTAGGATTCCCTTTTGTTGGGATCTCCTGCGTATTTGGTGATGAGATCTTCCCAAGCTTGTCATCTTGCCATCTGGGGGTACCTAAAACAAACACAACAGTTAAAAAAAAGCTCCCAACAGGCTGAGCTTTAATAATATGCATCAATCATATGCATTTTCCCCACTAGCAACTCATCCAGCAACTTGCTCAGAGTTAGTGCACCCAGCAGTGTTGCCTGGGAAGGTTCTCTCTGGTCACCGTAAATTTTTTTCATCCAGGTAGCTTTTCTGGAACCTTGTTTTTTTTGTGATGGGCAATTTAAGAGAACAGCATGCGGCTGTGAAAGTTTATTTTCTGTTAGGAAAAAATGTTACAGAAATTGTTGTGATATTGAACACAGCTTACAAGGACAGAACTATGGGAAAAACTCAAGTGTAAGAGTGGTTTTCGCATTTCAAAAAAGGTGAAATGTCAAATAATGACAAACCTTGTTTAGGATGCCTATCAACTTCCCAAATGGATGAAAACACCAACAAAATTTGTGTACTTGTGCTTGAAACCCTATGAGAGACCACGGAAGAGATGGGGAAGTTATCTGGACTATCTTGGAATTCAGGTCAGTGAATTTTTATAAAAGATTTGTGAATAAAAAGGGTTGCTGTGAAAAAAAAAATTAGGGCTGAGCCCTGGTGGCCCAGTGGTTGTGCGCAGGACTGTGGCCCACTCTGTTGGAGGTTCAAATCTAGCAGCAAGGCTGGGCCTCCTATACTCCCACCACCAGAGGGCAGTGATGCCTAAAAAAAAGGGGTTGCTGTGAAGTTTTGGGATTGGGTTCTAACTGACCAGCAAAAAGCATGGAGTGGAAACATGGCATACTTTGCAAGAACAGCTCTGAAGCAGTTCAGATCTTTTTTCCCCCCAAGGGGGCAAGAAAGGTGGGGACAGAAAATGTTCTGTCAGTTCTATTCTTATGACCCTGAAAGCAAACATCAATCAAACCAGTGGAAGAACCATCATCACCTTGACCCCCCATAGCTCATCAAGTGAAATCAAAGATCAAGATGATGCTCAATTGCTTTTTTGATGTGAGGGGGATCGTGCATCAGGAGTTGGTTCCCCAGGTCAGACTGTTAATCAAGCTTTTTATTTAGAGGTCTTGAAAAGATTATGTGGCAGTGTGCTACAAAAAAGACCAGATTTGTGTCAGATGGGAAACTGGTTTTGTCCCCACAACAATGCACCTGCTTACACAGTCATCTCAGTGTGCCAGTTTTGGGGCAAAAAACAGCTTGTCTCTCTCACCCCACCCACCTTACTCATTTGACCTCACTCTGTGCAACTTCTTTTTGTTTCTAAGAATGAAGAATGAAGAGGGACATGAAAGGACAGCAATTTGATAACATAGAAGATGTCAAGAAAAAAAACCCAAACGAGGGAGATGCTGTCAGCCATTCAAATAAATGAGTTTGAAAAATGTTTCCATGGACGGGATTGAAGACTTGACAAATGTATTAAGGGTGGGGTCCTGGTGGGGGGTTCTGTTTTTTGGGGTACCCCTTGTATATATACAAATATACTAGATATTTATGTGTGTGCGTGTGTGCACGTGTGTGTGTATTGCTTTTCTATGTGCCACATTGGAGAATCTTTCAATTAGTTCCAACAATTTTAATACCAAGTTTTGGGGAAAATCCTTCAATTAGCTCCAACAATTTTAGTACCATTTTTTTCTAGGTATCGAATAATTAATATATATGCAAGTAGGAAGATTTTTATTTCCTTTTTTGCCATTTTGGATGTCTTTACTTTCCATTTCTTACAATATGGCTCTGGTTAACCTTCCAATGCACTATTGAATAAGAGTAATGAAAAAGGGCATCATTGCCTAGTTTCACTTATAAAGGGAAGGCTTTCCATTCCCTCCTTTGAGCAATATGGGTCATTGGCTTTGTATACATGCTTCTCATTTGTTGAAAATTTTTCTTTCTATTCTGATTTTTTTTTTTAGGAATGGATTTTGGACTTTATCAAATATCTTTTCTGTATCAATTGATATGTGGTTTTCCATTGCTTCATTTTGTAATACATTATATTGACGATTTTCCTAATGTTGTATCTTGTTTGCATACTTTATATGAATTCCATTGATCATGACGGATGGATGGATTGATAGATGGAGAGGTAGATATTGGGTTCTATCTGATAGATCTTGCTGAGGATTTTCACATCTATGTTCATGAGGGATACCGGCCTATAGTTTCTTTTTTAGCAAGATCTTTATTTAGCTTTGGTATCAGGGTTAAGCTCTTTTCATAAAGAAAATTCATGAGCTTCCACCCTTTTTTAGACTCTGAAGTAGTTTGAATAGAATAGTGTGAACACTTCTCTGAATGTTTGGTAGAATTCACCAAAAATTTCAGTATGCACACTTTATCTTGGGGGTTGTTAATTGTCCTCATCTTTCTCTTATTTTGTTCTGAATTAGAATCCCTGGTGGCACAGTGATTGCACATTGGGCCAACTACAAGTCATCAGTTCAAAACCACTCCATGGGAGGAAGACAAAGTTTTATACACCTGTAAAGAGTTACAGTCTCAGAAACTCACAGGGATTAGTTCTACCCTGCCCTACAGGGTCCCTATAAATCTGAATTGACTCTATAGCAGTGATATGTTTTGTTTGTTTGTTAATAGTCTGCTCAGTTTTTCTGCTTCAGTCCTAGTTAGTGTAGGTAGGTAGTTCATTTCTAGAAATCTGTCCATTCTTATAGGTTTTCAAATATGTTGGCGTACAGTTCTTCATAATATTTTATGATCCTTTTTTATTTTTTGGCTTTGTTGTGATGTCACCCAGTTAGTTTCTTTCTTTTTTGGGGGGGGGGGCATCACTGCTCTCCGGTGGTGGGAGTAGGAGGCCCAGCTCCACTGCTGGAATTGAAACTCCGTCCCAGTGGGCCTCAGTCCCGCGCACAACCACTACGCCACTGGGGCTCAGCCCCAGTTAGTTTCTTATACATATTATTTATATGTTCTTTTCCTTTATTGGCTTTGCCAATGGATTCTTGATTTTGTTAATCATTTCAAATAACCAATTTCTTGTCTTGCTTTTTTTCTGTTTCATTAATTTATGCTTTAATATTTAGCTCTTTACTTCTGGTGGCTATAGGGTAAGTTTGCTGCTGCTTCTTAAGTTATTGGAATTATTGAGTTAAAGTGTTGGTTTTGGTTCACTCTTCTTTATTGATGTATTTATTCCTACAAGTTGACTTGAGAGCACTGCTTTTGTTTTGTTTTTTATTCTTGTTTAATGCAAGGAAGTTTCCTTTTCATTTTTTATTGCTCGTATTACCCAGTAGTGGTTAAGCTAGAAGTTATTCAACTTCCAGATATTTGATTTCCTCCCTTCCTTGATCTTCCTGTTGTTGATTTCTACTTTTATAATGCTGTGATCCAAGAAGATGCTTTGAAATATCTTGATCAAAAAATAGTCGTGGCATGCTTTGTGACCTAATATATGTTCTATTCTGTTGAATGTTCCCTGTACACACTAAAAATAGGCCTATTGTGTTGTTTTGGCATGAAGAGTTCTGTATATGTCTATGAGGTGAACATGGTGGATTATGTTGACTAGTTCTTCTGCATCTTTGTTAAGTTTTGTGTCAGTCCTGGTAAACTAGAGAAACAAACTCATAAACACGCATATGGACATAAAGGAAAAGGTTTATATACAAGAGGAATGGGATATTGAGAAAGCATCCCAGTACAGTCCAGTTCAAAGTCATAAGTCCGATATTAGCCCATATGCCTGATATCAGTTTATAAAGTCTTCTGACTCACGAAGTTACAGGCCAGTGGGTCCAGAGTCCTGGCGCTGGCAGGGGTCCCCTCATGGTTCCTCGTTTCCAGGGCTCAGGGTCCATCAACAGCACCCAGTGATGGTAGAAGCAACTCAGCATTGGCAGGGGTCTCCACGTGGCCTTTCCAACTCCAGAGATCTGGTTCCATCAGGGCAAGGCCGTGTGGCTTCTTCTCCAGCTCCTTGGATGCTGCCATCTTGTCTTCTCCGTAGTTTGTCGTTTCTGAGACTTAACTCCCAACAACTGGGGAGATAGCTTTTCATCTCCTTGAAGGAAATATTGCGAGATTTCCCAGAAGTCTCAGGAGAAGGCCATGCCCACACAGAGGCCTCATTGACTGCTCAATGGCTATCTTCAGATTAACAGGCTAGACTCCACCCCTCCATCTCAATCATGAACTTTACATAAGCATATGACCGCCACAAGTTTCATTATAGTTGTTCATCAAGTGGGTGTGGTAACATATATTTCTCTCTTCAATATTGTAAGAGTTTGATTGATACATTTGCAGACTCTCATTGAGTGCATAGATATCTATTATGGCAATGCCCTTTTACTCAACTGGCCCTTTAAATATTATGTAATACCCTTCCTTTTCTTCTATGTAGGCACTCTCATCCTTTTTGATAGCATTTGCTCGATGCACTTTTCAGCTTTTTGATTTTCAGTCTATTTTTCCTTTGTGTCTAATGTATCTAATGGGAGTGCCTATTGATTTCATAATTCACTTTGCTATACTTTATCTTGGCTCAGAGCTCAAATTCGCTGACATAGAGTCGATTATGACTCATAGTGATCCTGTTGGTCAGGCTTGCACACCCCTTGTGGGTTTCTGAGACTGTAGTCTTTTTGTGTGTGTGTGGCATCACTGCCCTGGTGGGAGTAGGAAGCTCAGCCTTGCTCCTGGAGAGCTGCTGCTGGATTTGAACCGTCAGCCCCGTGGGCTACAGTCCTGCACACAATCACTACGCCACCAGGGCTCAGCTGAGACTGTAGCTTTTTAAATTGGAAGTAAAACCCTTGTCTTTCTCCTGTCTTTATAAATTAATTAATGTACATGCAATGTAATTATTGATAGGTATTAATTTATTGCTGTTATCTAACTGTGTGTGTTTTGAGGGCTGGTTTTTTTATTCCATGAAATTTCCTGTACTGATTTCATTTTGTTCATGTGTTTATTGCAATTTCTTCTTTGCTATTGTTTTAGCATTTACTAAATCTTGATGCTTTTCCTCTTTTCATTTTATGAGGTTTCTTAATTTTTGTATATTACTGTGTAATTTATTATTTCCCTTCCAAACTTAAGACAGTCTGCTCTGTTTTAAAGTTTATTTGACTTTATCTCCATTTGAAAGCTCTCTAACAACACTATGCTGCAAATATCTTAATTAGAAATGGATAACTCTGGTTCCCTCTTTTCAGCCTTGTGAGTTGGTTTTACTTTGGATACTTTTGAATCTTGGTTTACTGCTGGTTGGTATTGTCATCTATGTTAACCTCAGGCTGTTGTGAATTGTTATTGGTCCAAAGAAATTTCCCTTGTATTTCTTTTTTCTTTTTTGGCCATCACTGCCCTCTGGTGGGAGTGGGAGGCCCAGTCTTGCTCCTGGAAAGCTGCTGCTGGATTTGAACCGCCAAGTCCGTGGGCTGCAGTCCCGCACTCAACCACTTACGTCACCGGGGCTCAGCCTCCCTTGTATTTCTTGTAAGGTGGGTATATTTTTAAAAATAAATTCCTTCCATTTGTGTTTCTCTGGAGACGCTCTAATTTCTACATTGTATTTGAGGGACAGTTTTTCAAAGTATGTGTTTCTTTGTTTGCAGTGTTTTTTCCATTCAGAACTTTAAAAATGTAACTCCATTGCCTTCTTGCTTGTTTTCTATTCAGAAATCAGAGCTTAGTCTTCATTCCTCTTTGTAGATAACTTTTACGCCTTTTCCTTCGGTCCTCTCAGAATTCTTTCCTTGTGCTTGATTTTTGAAAGTTTGATTATGATATGCTAAAGTGTGATTTTATTTTGGGGCTTATTTCGTTTGAAGTCCAGTCAGCTATTTGAGTGAATATTTTGCCTTCCCTGGTGTAAGGGACTTTTCCTTCCAACAACTATTATGCAATTTTCGTTTTTTTTCCCCTACTTTTGACTTCCAGTCAAATGTGAGTTATTCAACTTTATGACGTCAGGCATATTTCTTAGAATTTGTTTGTTTTTCTTTGTATGGTGAATGTTTATCTAGCACATCTGTACCAAGAGATTTATCTTGAAGTTCTTAAATTTGACTTTCCATTGATTTAGTTTCAGTCCTTGACTCTTTCAATACATTATCTATTTCTGAAATTGTAGTTTGCATTTGTATTTGCTAGTTTTGTGACATTTCTAATTTTTGATCATTTATGTTTTCATTTTGGGGGGAAAGATGTGGCTTTCCACTCCCACAAAGAGCACCTGGGGAGCCCACAGGAGCAGTTTTGCAGGGCCTCTATGAATCACGATGGATTTAAGGACAGTGGTTTGTCATTTTGCTCTGTTAGTGTTTCCCTGGTTTCTTCTTGAGGTTGGTTTCCTTCTATTTCTGTTTATTGTAATTAAATCAAGCTACTCTTTTATTTATTTGCACGAACCAAAGTCTTCTGTTTTCTCTGAGACACTGTGGTGCATTTTCATGCAATTGGTGATTTTATGTTGCTGAAATCTTAGCTTCTCACCACCTGTCCCCTGGTAAGAGTCATAGAGTATACAAGTGTGTGCGCCATTCTGCTTGTATTTCTACAGTCCTGTGGGGGGTCAGTGTCACTGGGGTTTTGGGCTACCTCTTGATGGCCCTGTGGCACAGGAGTAGGTAGCGGCTTCTCCCAGGAGGCACGGCTGTAGGGAGTAGGGACGAGGCTGGGTTAATTGGGCTTGGCTGCTGTCTCTTGTTAGAAAAAAAAAGAGACAAAGACAGAAGGAATCAGCAGCCCCAAAAGAAATAACCAGAAATATATATATATTTATATATAAATTTATATATAAATTAAATACATATAAAATAAATATATAGATAATATATAGATAAATAAAATATATAAATTAAATATATAAATTAATATATTTATATATAAATATAAATATATATGTGTAGGGAACATCAGGTAAACAACAAGAGAACATAATTTAATAACTAAAAAGAAAGGGGGGAGAAACGGGAATGAACATTAAAAAGGAGCATAGAAAGAGAGAAGTAAATACTGCGCTGTGCAAACCTATAGGAAATGCACAGTTGTGTATTATGGGACTTGCTCTTTGTTATTGAAATTTTCCAATAGCAAGAATAATATACAGACCTCTTTTATCGATGGGGCCAGCTGCATCAATTACCAACTCATGGACATTTTTAGTTCTTTGCTCACTTTCCCTCCTTCAATACATTATTTTACAGCAAATCTCAGAAATATTTGTTTGATTTACAAATATTTTAATATATTCCTTTAGTGTAGGGATTATTTTTTCTCTGGTAGCACGATTAGTTAATGAAATTAACTTATTTTTTTTTTGGGGGGGGCATCACTGTCCTCTGGTGAGAGTAGGAGGCCCAGGCTTGCTCCTGGTGAGCTGCTGCTGGATTTGAACTGCCAACCCAGTGGGCCCAGTCCCGCACACAATCACTACGCCACCGGGTCTCAGCCTAATTAACTAATTCTTTAAAATCATGTGATGACAAATCAGCATTCAGATTTCCCCAATAGTTATTTTATAAGCCTTACTATTGTTTTCTGTATGCTTCTATATATTCTATATATTGAATGACATTGGCTAAATTCTTTGAGTTGTGCAACCATTTCACCTTCCTTTTCTGACTTGCTCCTTTTCTGTTGACATAAATTCACAGCCCCTTAAGGTTCCTTTCTGATTTTTTAAAGAAAGATTTTCTTTATTACAAGATTGCATTTCTTGAGATACAGGAGTTTTCAACTCAAGAGGAAACAAGATGGCATTACCCTGCAACTCATTACCAGTAACATACTGCAAAGCAAATAGCTTGGGAAAGAAGGGGAAGGAGGCGCTGAGGATGGGGCGCGGGTGTGTGTGTGTGTGTGTGTGTGTGTGTGTGTGTGTGTGTGTGAAGGAGGGAGATACAGAAAAGGAACTATGTTGAGCAAATGGGATGATACTTTTGTTGTTGTTTTGTTTTTAATTCTCGGGAAATTTGGAGTGCTTGCAAGCACAGCTGGTTTCTGCAGATCATTTTCCAATCGTGTACCAAGGGGAACTCAGAGAGACACCCGCAATGACCTGACTATGCGCAGAAGAAGCTGCGATGGTCCAGTGCCACGTGGCAGCTCCAGCCACGCCTGGCCACCCGGATGACCACGTCTTCCTGGGATTCTTTTAATTTCCTTCTTCTCGGCATCTGGGCGTGCCCATCTCTGCACCTCGAGGAAGTCCTATATCTTCGCCCGCATGCGTGTGGGAAAGGTAGATCTTGGAGCACCTGAGGTGGTCGTGCAGGTAGTCCGGGAAGGTGTGCATCGGGTTGCTGGTGGCGCCGGGCACTGGTGTTGGCGTGGTGAGGGTCCAGCACGAAGGTGATGTAGCCGATGCTGTCGCCCACAGCGGCATCTGTGTCCTTCAGCTCCAGCGGCGGCTCCCTGTGGCTGAAGAGGACTTGTGGGGCTGTGGGGCTGGCCCGGAGACCTCCTTTGAATTCCTACATGAACACCGCTCCCATGACGACATCGTGGTCATCTTTAAACGCTGTGCTGAAGACGACTGTGCCTCTGTCTTTTGTGGCTTCAACGGACATGGTCTCATTGTCCCGATAATGGATAACTGCCCGCTTCTCTCCTTCCTTGCCCCCTTCTTAGAATTGGAAATATTTCGCCAAGACAGAGGCAATACAGTTCCGTTTCAACATTCTAGCCTGATGTATGATGGATTCCTTGGAGGTGGGCAGATTTTCAAGGTTATCTAGCAAAGAGATATTGTATCCTGATTTACCAAGAAACTTCCATACATCCTCTTTAGTAACTCATCAGCACCATGCACCTGAAGTTCCTTGTAGAATTTCAAAGAAATACTATCATTTTTGTCTCCATTAGGATTTGAAATGTAATAGAGGACCCCATCAAAATCTGCAAAGGTTACTTCTATGGCTTCTGGTTTGTTTCCAGCTGCCAGTTCTTTAACTTGAGCCCAAGCGTGTCTTCAATGATGTGGTTGTTCACATCCAGCAGGGTCATGGTAACGACTGGCCCTGAGGCCTGAAGTCACCTTCTGAGCTGCCTCCGCCTCACAGGCAAATCCGGCCCCAGCCCTGGCCCCGGCTCTAGCTGGCCACTCCTATCTAATTTTTAAAGATGCTGGCAAATATATATTTTTAAATAATTTTATTGGGGGGCTCATATAACTTATCATAATCCATGCATACATCCGCTGTGCCAAACACATTTGTACATTCACCACCATCATCATTCTCAAAACATTTGCTTTCCACTTTAGCCCTTTTTATCAGCTCCTCATTTTTTCTCTCCCACCCTACTTCCCCTCCCTCATGAACCCTTGATAATTTATAACTTATTATTGTTTTGTCATATCTTACACTGTCCAACATCTCCCTTCACCCATTTTTTTGTTGCCTGTACCCCAGGGATGGAGTATATGTAGATCCTTGTAATTGGTTTCCCCCTTCTACCTCATCTTTCCTCCAGTCTCCCAGCATCATCACTTAGCACTGGTCCTGAAGGGATCATTTGTCCTGGATTCCCTGTGTTTCCAGTTTCTATCTGTACTAGTGAACATTCTTTGGTCTAAGCAGATTTTCCAGGTAGATTTGGGATCATGACAGTGGGGGGTGGGAGGAAGTATTAAGAACTAGAGGAAAGTTGTATGTTTTATCGTTGCTATCCTGCACCCTGACTGATTCGTCAGCTCCCCAAAACCTTTCTGTAAGGGGATGTCCAGTTGCCTTCAGATGGGTTTTGGGTTCCCAATCTTGACTTCTCCCTCATTCACAATGATATATGACTTTTTGTTCTTTGATATCTGATCCTTTGGACACTCTGTAATCACACAGGCTAGCGTGCTTCTTTCATGTGGGCTTTATTGTTTCTGAGCTAGATGGCCGCTTATTTATCTTCAAGTCTTCAAGACCCCAGATGCCATATCTTTTGATAGCCAGGCACCATCAGTTTTCTTCACCACATTTGCTTATGCACCCGCTTTGTCGTCAGCAATCATGTCAGGAAAGTGAGCTTTATGGAATGCCAGGTTAATAGAGCAAAGTGTTCTTGTATTGAAGGAGTACTTGAACAGAAGTCCAATAACCATCTGCTACCTTAATACTAAACCTATAAATATATGTACATAGATTTATTTCCCCATCATCACATAAAAATATTTTTTCATATATACATGCCTGTATTTAGACTTTTATAAGTGTTGTTTGCCTCATAGTTCTTTCCTTTATTTCTGTTTACTTTCCTCTTGTCCCATTATAATGCTCAGCCTTCATTTGGTTTTCCGCAATTTCTCTCAGTTACAGTGCTTACCCTGCCAGTCTTCTTACCCCCTCCCTCCTTGCCACTGATTTTGGCTCACTTGTTGTTTCCTTATTCCTGGGTTTGTTAACACCACTTCCTTTACCCCACCTCCCCCTCTCCCTTGTTCCCCCTGGAACTGTTTGTCCTGTTGTTTTCTCCCCCAGATTGTCTATCCAGCCTATCTTCTCTAGATAGACCTGCAGAGATAATAACATAAACACACACAAAAAAAGAGGTAGAGCAAAACAAAGCAACACAAGAAAAGAAAACAATGACAATAACAAAAATGCCAAAGAGAAAAGTCTGCAAATAGTTCAAGGTCTGTTTCTTGACCTTTAGGAGTGTTTTCAAGTTGAGTCTGAGGAGGCGCCAAGCCTTGGCATCAAAGTCTATTTTTGGTACTCCCTCAGGACTTCCTTGCTCTGCTCCCCTTGCTGTTCTGTTGCACACTCTTGGTATTTTGCCTCAGTGTTGTGGTGTCAGATAGGGTGCAATTGATCCACTGTGTCTCCTGTGTTGTCTCCTCTAGGGCTATGGGTCAGTGAGGGATATCGTGTCTCATACCTGGACCAGCCATGTGGTCGTCTCTGTATATTAGCTGCTTTGAGAGGGGATATTGTCCTCAAGGCTTCAGGGTCCAGGATGTGCTCCACAATCTCTCTCCCTTCATTTCCTCCAGTGTGCTCTGATCAGACATGTCACTCTCTCTGGGCTGTAGCTTCAGAGCTGTCCTCTGAAGTAAATTCTTCTGGCGGGAAGGGACAGATGCCCACATAGTTGAGATTGGGGCCAGCTCCGAAGACCTCTCTACTGGTTCCCTGCTTCATGCTGGTATGTTGCATTTGTATCTTGGAGCAGGGGTTTGAAGTCTGGTCCCTGGGGACATATAAACTATAGCCTCTCCTTGGATGGGTTCGTACCCATTAGTGTTTCCCCACTGCCCATTTCTCTCTCTCTGTTTTTTTCTTTCTTCCCCCTCTTTTTTAGTTAGCTACCATATGTACCATCTGTGGATTTGTCCGGCCCCTGCCATACTACCTGGACCTCACCCCAAGAATGTGCAGTGGCTCCCCCCTCCACGTGCCCTTCTTGCAATTTTTAAAGCTTATCTCAGTGGACGCATATTGTACTTGTCCTTTTGTGGTTGGCTTATTTCCATTGGCAAAATACTCCAGTCCTTCCCATGCGTCGATGTGCTTCATACGTTCATCACTGTTTTTTAGGGATGCGTAGTATTCCATTCATTGTATGAGTGTGCCACAGCTTTTTAATCCATTCGTCTGTTGATGGGAATTTGGGTTGTTTCCAACTCCTTGCAATTGTGAACTGTGCCGCAATGAACATTGGAGCACAGATGTCTGGCTGTGGTTTGTTTCTTGCCTCTTCTGGTATATGTCCAGTAGGGGGATTGCTGGGTCGTATGGTAGCTCAATTCCCATTTGTTTTAGATATCACCGAATCGATTTCCATAGTGACTGCATATACCTAAAGGTCCACCAGCAGGGAATGAGAATTTCTATCTCACCACAGCCCCTCCAACACTAGTTGCTTTCTGTTTTTTTTTTTAATTGGGCTATCATTGAGGGTTTTAGGTGGTAACTCATAATTGTTTCACTTTGCATTTCTTTTATGGCTAGTGATTGGGAACATTTTCTCATATGCTTATTGGCCACTTGAATTTCTGCACTTGTGAAACTTCTGTTCAGGTCCTTTGCCCTGAACAGTGGGCAATTAGTTTTTTTTTTTTTTTTGGAAGCTAGCAGAGTACTGTAGATTTTAGCAATAAGGCGTTTGTCTAATGTGTCATTGCTAAAGATGTTTTTCCGGTCTGTGGACTCTTTTATTACTCTCTTGGTGAATTCTTCTGATATACACAGGTTTTTAAAATTTTTTTCAATACATCCCATTTGTCAATTTGTGCCTCCTCTGTGTTTTTGTCTTACCATATTTCTGATAGCCTATGTATTCCCTGCACCAAAGTTATCAGGCTGGTCCCAATTTACCCATTTATGTCCCTAATAGTTCGGGGATTTTCCTCAAGGTCTGCAATCCACCTTGAGTTTATTCTTTGGCTTGGAGTAAGATTAGAGTATTGCTTCATTTTTCTGCAGATAGATATCAATTTTTTCCAGCACCACTTGTTAAAGAGAGAACCTGCTTCCTATTTGATATTTTTGGTATTCAAAGATCCTTCTTCTGTGTACTGATGTTTTCTTCCCCAGTTAAGATATAATTCTTTTGATGATTTTTTTATTAAATCATTTTATTGGGGGCTCACACAACTCTTATGACAATCCACACATACATCCATTGTGTCAAGTACTTTAGTCCATTTGTTTCCCTCATCATTCACAAAGCATTTGCTTTCTACTTGAGTCCCTAGTGTCTGCTCCTCATTTTTTTCTCCCTCCCTGCTCCCCCTTCCCCCATGAACCCTTGATAATTTATAAATTGCTATTTTTTCATCATATCTTATACCATCTGATGTCTCCCTTCACCCACTTCTCTGCTTTCCGTCTCCCAAGGAGGAGGTTATTTGTAGATCGTAGTAATCTGTTCCCTCATTCTCCCTTACCTTCCCTCTGCCTTCCTGCTATCATCATTTTCACCCCTGGCCCTGAGGGGTTAATTTGTCCTGGCTTCCCTGTGTTTCCAGTTCCTATCTGTAGCAGTGCACTTCCTCCAGTCCAGCTGGTTTTATGAGCAGAGCACACAGGAGCCAATGAGGGGTGAGGGAAAAAAGAGTGAAGCACATCCTGGCCCACCAATTCCGGAGGACACTATTTCTTCTCAGAGCAGCCAATGCACAAAGAGAACCACAGGGCCGACCCCACCATGAGACACAACGTGCCTCACTGACCCATACAAAGCACCAAGGGGGACAGCACTTGTGACACATGGTCTTCCCTGAGTCCACCATACTGAAGTTAGACACTGGGGGGCATGCAACAGAGCAGGAAGGGGAGTAGAGCAATGAAGTTCTCAGAGAGTACCAAAATTAGACTGTGCCCCATCAGATTCGACTGGACAACACTTGTAAAGGACAACAAATAGACCTTGAACTATTTATAGGGGTTATTGTTGTTGCCTTTTTGTTGTTGTTGTAGCTATTGTTTTATTTTCTGTTGTTGTTTCATTGGGTTCAGTCTGTGTTGGTGCATGTTGTTGTCATTGCAGTCTATCTGGAAGGGATAGGTGGGGTAAACAAGCCAGAAGAGAGAATAATGGGATAGTTCTGCGGTGGAGGGGTGGGGACATGGGAGGGGAGGCAGGAGAAAGGATGTGGGTACTAACAAACCCAGGGACAAGGGAACAACAAGTAACATAAAATTGATGATTAGGAGGTGTGGCAGGGTTTTATCAAGGACAACGTAGCCAAGAGGAATCCCTGAAACCTAAATGAAGGCTGAACATGTTGATGTTTTTATTTCTGTGTTTTCAGTTCTTTTCCATTGTTCGGAGTAGCTGTCATTATACCAATATCATGTGATTTTGACCACTGTGGCTATATTTTATAAGTGCTAAAGCCAGATAAAGGAAGCCCTCCCACTCTGTCCTCCTTCTTGAGGAGTTCTCTGCTAATTTGGGGATGGCAGATATTTATAATCTAATTTCATAAGAGCTAACTACTACTGTTTGTTTTGAAGAAGGGTTCAGGGGATATTTTTGGTTCAATGTTTAAATGTTATCTTACGGTTCCCCCTCTTGGTGTAAGGACAACAGGAATTAGGTTTTGGGCTCATTTTAAAACCACGAATGATTTTATCTCAAGGTTTATAACTAATTATACCTCCAATAGAGGGTTACATTCACAGGTACTGAGCGAGCATGAATTTTTTAATGGACACTATTCAACCAATTTTTAGGGATATATACTGCAGTAATATGGTCTAGCCTCACTTAAGAAAGCTGGGGAACAGGTGAAAGAGACATCCTGGATCTCTCCTTTGAAGGACGCTCGTGGTACTTTGTTAAAGAAATACTAAGAAACTAAGTTAGTGAATAATGGATCACCACACACTTAGCTGCTAAAAACACACATTTATCTCATGGTTCCCAAGGATTAGCTGCATCTTCTGCATAGAGTCTCACAAGGCTCATATTAAGTAGTTGGCTATGCGCCAGTTCTCATCTGGGACTTAGGGCCTTCTTCCAAACTTCCTGGCTATTAGCAGATTGAGACTATCTACTGGAATCAGCCCTTAGTTCCTTGAGGCCACCTACAGTTGTTGCCATATGACCCCCAGAGGCAGTTCACAATGTGGTTGTTTCCTTTCTTCAAGGCTAGTAGGGGTGTATCTCTCTGACCTTCCCTTTAAAAGAATCCTTCTCTGACTAGCTCAGACCCATTCAGGAGAATGACTCATAGAAGTGATGTCATACCATGTTTGTTAGTTCTGCTCCCATTGAGTGGAAGGGTTTCACACAGAGTGGGAACACCAAGAGATGAAAATTTTGGACACCATCTCAAAGTTCTGTCTACTACACTTGCCAAGTACAAGGTGTGAAAGGACTTTAGCAGTAGGATTCTGAGTTGAGTGGACAGTTTAGGAAGGAGGATCTAGAAACAGGGGCTGGGGCAAAAAAAGTGGCAGTGCCCACCCTCAGGATATTGCACAGAAGAGGTCCAGAAAGATCATCTACAAAACATGGAGAGAAATGCTTTGAGTCTGCTCCAAGCATCCACCCAGCAGAGTGGAACTATCTTGCAACATTACTTGCCCAGTAAGAATGTTCTTGCTCTCTTACCTACATACAAGTAAGCTCTCTGGGCATCATTAACACAGTCAATGAAAAATTGATGTGTAGGAAGAAAATCCATCATAGTGCACAATGATGGAGGGGACATGCCGTGAAGTAGGTCAAGTTCAGTTTGCAATTAGACGTCTTCCTTTTTAAAAGAAGGACTAGAAAAGTCTTTGGACTCACCAGGTGTGGTAGAGACAATTCAGCCAACTCATTTTCTCCTAATCACTAGAAAAGAGCATATCACCCTGATGCCCTTGCAATTATAGAATGACTTCTGGCCCCCAAAGTGGTTGGCCCTCAAGCCTCCTGTGTGATTCTCTGCTCTCTGTCTTTTGTCATCTCTGAGCACCTTGCCAAGAACCCAGTGGAAGAAGTCAGAGACCAGAGAATTGATGGAAGTAAGTTGAATCCCTGAAACACCACATAGAAAGTGCTCTGAAAAGTGTTTTTTGACCAAGGACTATACTTGTACTGGTTTAAGCCCATAAGCTTGGGTTTAAAAAAGTGAGTTGTGAGGAATAGTCAGATATTAAAGGAGAAGTTGGCAAAATGAAAAATTGAATTTGATTGGGTGCCACAATCTGTGCTGAAACACTATTTCTTTGTATTTAAAAATATTCCTGTGTTAAAAAATATTCCTTGAACCCTTTTTAACGTGGACGAAAAGTGTCCAACAAACAACAGAACTGTATCGGAAGGAAAAGGGTATATTGGAATGAGTAAGATATAGCAATAAAATATTATTTTTGAAGTGCCCAACCAGTGCCACTGCCCTCCTCAGATCAATGTCATACATGTACTTAGTGATTTTCATTAAACTTTTTAAACTGGCAACTTTAAGGGATGAATAGGTGCAACAAGACATGTATGGACAGCCTCACATGAGGCCTATGGCAGGAGGTGGGGAGTTTCGTGAGACGCTTCACCATAAAGGATGTGACTCTGGCACTGTTTACGTGTCTGTCTTGCTCAGATTCCCACAGAGCTAAGAAGGTGAGGCACTGGAGTTTATAGGAAAGAGCCTTTCCCAACACTGGCAATGATATTTGTGCTACTTGCAGTCAAGATGCATTAATAATTATTGGTGATTGGGATGCAAAGATAGAAACAATGAATAATTATTGAAAAATATATCCTTGATGATGGAAAGGAAGCTGGAGATCACATGATAGTATTTTGTAAGAACAATACTTTCTTCATTGCAAATACATTTTTTTGACATCATAAACTGTGACTGTTCACATGAACCTCAAGCAGATGGAATACACAGGAACCAAATGGACTACACCTGTGACAGAAGAGATAATGGAGATTCTTAATATCAGTGCACAGAATCAGACCGGGGGCAACTGCGGAACAAGTCATCAATTGTTCATACATAAGTGTGGGAAACAAAGATTTATCCCCAGATATCCCCCAAATATTATGCCAAACTTAAGCTGCTTGCTACATGAGGCATATGATTGCACCCAGAGGCCAACCGAAGTAGGTCAGGAACTACCATACATTTAAGCCAGAGACTTAAGATGTGAAACCAGGGTTCAGATCCTTGCTGCCATCAACTACATCTTGGCTAAATGGAAAGAATACCAGGGAGATGTTATCGTGTGTTGTATTGATTATGCAAAGACATTCAATTGTGTGGCACATTAGAAACTTATGGATAAGAACTTTTCATTGTGTTAATGCAGAATCTGTATACCAACCAAGAGGGAGTGGTTTGAACAGAACAAAGGGATTTTGTGTAGTTTGAAATGTCCCAGGAAAGATGTTTCAGAGTCATAGCCTCTCAGCATGCTTATTCTACCTGTTAGAATCATGTTGGTTAATGCTACCTGTTAGTATTTTGCTGAGAAAATACTCTCAAAAATTGAACAGTATGAAGGAGGCTTTGGCATTAGGATGGGAAGAAAGCTCATTGACAACTTTGATCTGCAGATGACTCCGCCTTGTTTGCTGAAAGACTTGAGGCACTTATTGATGAAGATCAAAGACTACAGCCTTCAGTATGGAGCACAACCAACTACCAAGAAAAATAAGATCTTCATGACTGTACCAATATACAACAGCATGACCAAAGGAGTAAAGATTGACATTTTCAAGGATTTCATTTTGCTTGAGTCCACAATCAATGCTCATGGTAGTGGCAGTTAAGACATCAAAAGACATGCTGCATTGGACAAGTTGGGCAAGATTCCTAACGTGTTGAAGAGTAGAGATGTTACTTTGAGGATCAAGATACACCAAACTATAGTATTTTAACAGTTTTATTAGCGTATAATATACATGATACAATTAATTAGTTCAATTTCCTCAAGACGAGTTGTACAATCTTCACCACAATCAGTTTTAGAACATTTTCTTCATTCTTGTACACATTGTTTTAGCTCCCATTTCCGCCCAACCTCCCTGGATATCATATACAGGAAAACACTTTTTAAAAGGTTAACAACAAGAACAAAGTTAGATTTTTTAAAACCTCAGTTAAAAAGAAAGTAAATATGAAAAATTAAAACAAAATTAAAATGGAACAAAAGGGAGATCAAATGATTAGGTGTAAAAATTTTACCTAACTGCATTTGCAATAATCCATCTTCCAATGCACTCTTCATGACAGCAAGGCTATTCACCTCTGTGGTCCATGGTCAGAAGGAATTCACCAGAGGCTTAATCCATGTGTCTTTCCCCTTCACTTTTCTGGACCAAAAGGGAGAGCAAATGATAAGTTGCTACATTCATTTTAACCTAACTCTGCCTGCCATAATTAGGTTTACAATGTTCTCTGTCTGATGATAAGAGGAGACATCTCAACTATGATCACATGAGATTCTCCAGAGGCTCAATCCATGTGTGGATCCTGCAAATGAGTTTTGGGCTTTCATGGTCATTCACACCCTTCTGCCAACAAGGTGTGCACAATGTAAGCTCTGATAACATTCCCTACTTTGGATTTTATTGTTTGCAATACTTCGATCACACAGGTTGGTGTGCTTTTTCCATATAGACTTAGTTGACATTTCACTTATGTAGGTGCTTGTTTTAAAGCAAGCCTTTAAGACCCCAACTGCTATTCCTTCTGATAGCCAGAAAGCCGTAGTACTTAAAATCACCTCATGAAAGCTGGAGAGAGAATAAGGAGGACCACAGAAGAATTTGCGTATTTAAATTATGGTGTTGGCAAAGAATATTGAAAGTACTATGAACTTACCCCCCATCCCCCAGTAAACAAATCTATCTGGAAAAAAGCACAGTCAAACGCTTGTTAGTAGCCAGGATGGTGAAACTTCATCTCACATACTTTGGGCATGTGGTCAGGAGAGACAAGTCCCCAGAGAAGAACATCATGATGGTTAAAGCAGACAATCAGAGAAAAAGAAGATGACCCTTTATGAGATGGAGTCACACAGTGGCTGAAGCAATGATGAAGATAGCAGCCCCTGTGAGGATGGATGGTGCAGGAGCACTTGGTGTTTTGTTCTCTTTTGCATTGGGCTTCTATGAGCTGGAGTTGACTCAATGGCATGTACCAAAAACTAACCACTCTAGACTTCAGTTGTTTTCTGGGTACTTCATGGTGCTTGAAGCATTGCCATGTGTATTTTACCATTTCATAGAAGAAATTGAGACCTGGAGAAAGAAAGCACATAGGGTGACTTATTGTGAGTCTTTGTGGGGATTGCTGCTACTTGGGGGTAGGAGTGGAATCAGAGTGAGGAAGATCTGACCCTGAGACGCAAAGTGATGATGGTCTGTTATCATAGGCTAGGGTCTGGAAAGGCTGCCGGCTGCCAGGCTTCATTGCAGGGAATTACCCACACCAATCTCACAAATGGAAGTCTTACAGGTTCTATCGTCTCTAAAACCACCAACTTAAAACTTTTTAATGCTGAAACTGAGTTCAGGATTTAACCTAAAGTGGTACATCTCTCTGTGGCAACTGACACTTGATTTTTCCTAGAAGCCCCCTAGGAGGCCGTGCAAGTGAGCACTGAAGCTCAGGACACAAGTGGTTAATGACAGACTCAGCATGGATGTTTATTGGGGGCCATCAGGTAGGCTAAGCGAGACTTAGGACACTGTCAGAGTCTCTTCCTTTGCAGCTCCTGATGCAGGTGAGGCCCTGACACCAGTAGGCAAGGCCCTTTCATTCCTACCTTCAACCTTTAGCATTCTTTTGTGTGGGGATCTTCTCTGAAGGACAATAATATTGGTAAGGTTAGAAGTCTTCAAGAAAGGATGTACAAGACATGGGCTCTATAGAATCAGAATACTACTCTCCAGTAGATGGGGCTTTGGGGCTACCATGGTGGTATTTGTAAATGCAACACTGAGGGACGTATCCTTCTAGAGGGTGCTGCATGATGGGTAGCCAGTCAGTGAGGATACAGAGCGTGTCCCACCCCAGGAGCCCAGGCATACAGGAACCAGCCCCACCCTACCAACACAGAGTGAGTATGAGAGCCTTTAGGATGAGTGAGGGCTTAGGTAGCCCAGTGAGACAATAAGGAAAAATCTGAGCACCCACTCTAGCTTCCCCATCCTGGGAGTCCTCTGGGTCTGTGTCCTTTTGTGCAAATTGGTAAAGAGGACCAAAGAGGATTGTCCATATGAAGTGCCCAAGGCAGAGCACTACTCCACCCCAACGCCTGCATCCTCGTATTCCTCCTGGCTTTTCTCCATTTCCTCTCTTGCCTCACTCCTTCTTTCTTCTTCTTCCTTTGTTTCCTTCAGTCTCTTCTCTGTCTCATCTTGGCTACTAATCAACTTAAATAACTTCCGCCTTGGACTCAGAATGCCTCGCCTTTTGAAAAAAAAATGCTTGGAATATGTTATGGATTAAATTGTGCTCCCAAGACAGAAAAGCTAAAGTTCTAACCCCTGATATCCATGAACATGACCTTGCTTGTACGTAGGATCTTTGAAGATGTTGTATTTAAGTTATTGGGAAATCATACTGGAGCTGTATGGGTCCTCTTCCAACACGAGTGATGTCATTATAAACAAGGAGAACACAGACACAGAAATACCGAGGAAGATGGCCATGTGAAAATGTAGCTACAAGACAGGAAACACCTACGATAGTCCTAGAAGGATCTTCTCTTAAAGACATAGGGAGACTATGGTCCGACCAAAACCTTGGTTTCCAGCCTCCACAGTGATGATAAAATGAATTTCTGTTTGTGTTAGTCTGGGTAGACTAGAGAAACAAATCTTAGACACGCATATGGATATAAGGAAAAGTTTATATACAAAAAGAATGGAACATTGAGAAAGCATCCCAGCCCAGTCCAGTTCAGTCATAAGTCCGATATTAGCCCCATATGCCTGATATCAGTCTATAAAGTCTCCTTCCAACTCACAAAGTCACAGGCCAGTGGGTGCAGAGTCCCAGTGTTGGCAGGGGTCTCCCCATGGCTTCCAGGGCTCAGGGTCCATCAATAGCATCCAATGGTGGTAGAAGCAACTCAGCACTGGCAGGGGTCTCCACGTGGCTTCTCCGGCTTCAGAGGTCTGGTTCCATCAGGGTAAGGCTGTGTGACTTCTCCTCCGGCTCCCCCAGCTCCTGGGATGCTGCTACCTTGTCTTGTCCATAGTTCATTGTCTCAGAGACTAACTCCCAACAACTGGAGAGATAGCTTCTCATTTCCATGAGGGAAATATCACGAGATTTCCCAGGAGTCTCAGGAGAAAACCATGCCCACATGGAGGCCTCATTGGCTACTAAATGGCTGTCTCCAGATTAACAGGCTAGACTCCACCCCTACATCTCAATCATGAAATTACCATAAGCACATGATTGCCACACTGTTGTTTAAAGTCACTCACTGGTGGTACTTCGTACAGTAGCCTCAGAAGACTAGGATGGAGCCAGAACACCCATACTCTTTTAGTGGTGCACTCACTGTTGCCAGGCTGGTATGAGCCCAAATATTGGCTTATTGTACAACAAATGAGTCACTGAGCTAGGGTCCAGGGATAGGACATTTCAAAATAAGTGTGCCACCCTAGGAGTCATGCCAGTGGGTTAAGGGGATTCCAGGCCCCTCTCTATCATGTTCTTTCCTTTTCTGAATACTCATGATCCTCCACACTCAACTGGCAATAGGGAGGAGAGCACATGGTCAGTGGGCTATGTTTTTAATGGAGGCATGCCATCAGCCTCTCTCTATGAAGGTAGAAGTATCATCACTTGATAATAGGAAAAGGGAACCTGGCACTAATGATGCCTCCAGTCTCTCTGGCAATTCTGGACAAGGACTCTGATGCTGAAGTTCACGGGGATTTGTGTCACAGAACTTGATTCTCCCTATCTCTAAGGCTAGAGGAATTGGAAGTGAGGGCTTGCCTGGTCTGATTACTGGGCTACTTCATCTCCCCTGTGCTGCACTAGAACCACTATGTCCTTGTGACATGAGATGTCTGGGAGGCAAGTCTGGACGTTGACAACAGTGGACATGAGGGTTCATCTCTGTCTGAAGCCACGCTTTTTGTTGATGAATTTCAAAATTGTGTGGTCTGTTTCTCATCTCCCGAATGTAACTTCCTGTTACTTTTAATATGAGGTCTGAGTGACTTTGGAATAACTCCATTTCTTGGCTGCATGAAGCTTAGTACACTCTTCCCTTTTCCCTTGGAACTGGCCTCTGTTGAGAAGTCTGCTCAATGATGGAAGATATAATCTCGTAGCTCCCCTCACGCCATCCAAGAGCCATCAACCACCACCATGGGCTAGGACTAGGATAGACCATACTCTTGTTTTTTCTGTTGTACATAAGGTTGCTATGGGCCAGAACTGCCTTGATGGCAGCTATCAACAGCAACAACATCCCACACCATGATGCTATTTCCTGGTAAACACAAACCTTGTCCCAGCTCTTCATTGAAATGCTAACCCAGTGATGGTCAGGAAGGGGTTTTGTTGATATAATGAAGATTTCAAATCAATTGGGCTATGTGGCAGCCACCTAATCTGCTGTCAATTTGAGGCTTAAGAGTGTAGGGATGGAGTCTAGCCTGTCAATCTGGAGATAGCCAATGAGACCTCTGTATGGGCATGGCCTTCTTCTCAGAATTCTGGGAAATGTGATGCTTCCATCTTGCCCGTGGAGACACTGTCTCTCTTGGTTCACTCCTTTGGAGATGCTCTACTGACAAGACACAGACAGACTTCCTGTGCGACATCCTGAAGGAGAAGCCACATGGACCTATCCTGATGGAACCAGACCTCTGAAGCCAGGAAAGGAGACCACTTGAAGACCACTTCCAGCACTGATAATGCCACTAGACCCAAAGACAGTCTACCTACCTGGCTTGTGGTCTTCTGCCTTTGGCATCACTGCATGTGTTTGGTGAGTTTGAAGAGGTCTTTATAAACTATTGTTGGACATAATGGATTAATGTCAGACTTACGACCTTGGACTGGACTGGGTTGGGATGTTTCCTTAATGTACAGTTGCTCTTGTATATAAAATTCTTTCTTATATACATATGAGTGTTTATGAATTTGTTTCTCTAAACTACCCAGACTAACACAGTCTAAAATAGGAAATTTATCCTGGTGGGCCTAACTTAATCACAGGAGTCTTTTAGATATGGAGCTATCCAACAGAGATTCCAAGCAGGAAGGAATTCAGTATGAAGAAGATTCTTTTTTTTTTTTTTTTTTAAGATTTTCATGGGAAGTAATTCCCAATACATTTATTGTTTGGTGAACTTTAGTAATACTATCTTTGCTGATTCTTTGCTACAAGAAGAATGCAGTGATTCCAATGTACTTACATTGATCACAAGCACAGGCTATTGAAGTTTAGCTTCAATAGACATTATTTGAAACACATAGGGACATATTCCTACATAACATGTCAAATTACTGGCATATTAAATAAAGGACCTGTCAGAGTTTTCTTTCTATCACCAAGTGTTACATTTTTTGGTGCCCTGGAGTCATTCCTAACACAAAGTGATTCCTCTTACTACAAAATAGAACAAAAGAGCCCCCCTGTCCCATCCTCACCATCACTGGTATGTTTGAGCTCAGTGATGCAGCCTTTGCTACTTCCTTTTGTGGAGAGCTTCCTTTCTCCTCTTACCCTCTACTTGACCAAGTGTAATATCCTTCTCCAGAAACTAGGCCCTCCTGACAACACGCTCAAACTACACCAGGCATAGTCTTACCATGCTTCCTTCTAAGTTATGACTACACTGCCTCCAAGACAAATGTGCCCATCGCTTAGGTAGCCCATTTTGTAGATTCAGTTTTCCTTCCCAACATCATAACTCAAACTCATCTACTGGTCTTTAGCTTTCTTTTTTCTTTATTCACCTTTCTCAGGCATGCCATGAGATTGAAAATACTGTGGGTTAGGCACACCTTAGGACTCAGTGACATCTTTGCTTTTTAGCACTTTCAAGAAGTACTTCACAGCACAGTTTTTCCAGTACAAACTTCGTTGCTGCCTTTGAAGATGGAGGGACCACTTGATAATTTGGGTGGATTCTAGGAGTTGAGTACCCTTCACAGTAGATAAGCAGCAAGGAAATGGGACTGTCAAGTCTATAACCACATGGAATTGAATTCTATCAAGAACAAAAATGAGCCATGGAAGTTGTTTTCCTCAGAGTCTACAGATGAGAACTTGAACAGAAAACCAAGTCACACTATGCTAAGCTTCTGAGCTGCAGAGTTGTAAGTTTGTTAAAGTGTGTTGTTTAAAATTCACTTATGGGGGCTGAGCCCCGGTGGTGTAAGTGGTTGAGTGTGGGACTGCAGCCTGCAGCCTTGGTGGTTCAAATCCAGCGGCGGCTCTCAGGAGAGGCACTGGGTAGGGCCCACATCCACTAGAGGCAGTGATGCCCCTCCCCCCCCCCAAAAAAAAAACAAAAACAAAAGAAAGGAGGGCCTGATCCCCGGTGGTGTAGTGGTTGTGCATGGGACTGTGGCCCACTGGGATGGAGGTTCAATTCCAGCAGTGGGTCCACAGGAGGAAAGCCTGGGTCTCCTACTTCCACCACCAGAGGGCAGTGATGCCCCCCCCCAAAAAAAACCCCACAAAAAAATTCACTTATGGAATAAGAAAAACATACAGACCATCCTAGACTTCATAAGCAGAGGAGGAAGATTAAGACCAACAGCCTAAGTCTAATTCCTGTTGGATAGAGATTAGACATGCCTTCATATTCCACTTTTTTAAACCAATTCTGATATCAGTTGTCCCTTCTATGTCTCTACTTCTCTGCTGGGTTCTGTAAGTTCATGCAATGGCCACACAAAACTCAGAATCATACTAATGGTTTTATTAATGAAGGAGCAGGTTACAATTTAGGGTAAGAAATGACTAGCAAGACAGTTGTTCATTCAGGATACTCTTATCTTAGCAGTATGTGCATGGCATCCTTCTCCCTGGTACTCAGATTCCCCAAACTCTGCCGGGCTCATGCAAGTGCTGTAAAACTGTACATAACCAGGACACTACCTGCCTAACGACATTCAACTTTCTTGGCCCTGTGGTCTGGAACATCTACCTCTCTGCTAGTCTCTTTGTTCTTTGGCCTTTTCCCTGCAGCTTGTCACCATCTGTGGTGTCACAGCTCTGGCTTCTGGATCAAGGGGATTCTCAAGGCAAGTATCCCAAGTACAAAGGTTACTCTTCACTCCTGGCTTTTCCTTCTTGGTGGTCATGAGATTCCTTCCTTTTCAACCTCTGGAAACTCTCATGTTAAGCCATGTAGGATGTCAAAATGGACGGACTATCCCCAGTTGCTCTTGCTGCTGTTAGGTGTCTTCAAATTGGTTCTCACCTGTGCACCCTCACAATTGTTCTTATGTTTGGGTCCATCAGTGCAGCCATTATGTCAATCCATCTTGCCAAAAGTATTTATCTTTTTCATCGTCCTGCTACTTTACCAAGCGTATGTCCTTCTCCAACAACTGGTCTATCCTGGAAACATGCCTAAAGTATATAAGACAAAGTCTTGCAATCTTTGCCTCTAAGGAGTACATCCGAGATAGGTTTGTTTTTTTTTTTCTTTTGACAGTCCATGACACTTTAAATATTTTTCTCCAGCACTATAATTCAAGCACATTGATTCTTCTTCGGTCTTCCTTTTTCAATGTCTAACTTTCACATGCATAGGAGGCAATTAAAGGTACTTTGGCTTGGATAGGACACATCTTATTCTCCAAAGTAACATCCTTGGTCTTCAACACTTCACAGAGGTTTTGGCAGCAGATTTTGCCCAATACAATGTCATTTAATCTATAGACTGCTGCTTTTATGAGCATTGATTGTGAATCAAAGCAAGATGAAATCCTTTATAACACCATTCTTCTCTCCATTTATCATGATGGTACCTACTGGTCCAGTTTTGAGGATTTTTGTTTTCTTTTCTGTTGTTTTTTTCTTTACATTAAGTTGCAATCTATACGGAAAACTGCAATTCTTGTCTTCATCAGCCAATGTTCCAAGTCCTTCTCATTGCATTATCAGCATATCACAGGGTGTTAATATGCCTTCATCCAATCCTGATACCACATTCTTCTTCATATAACCAATTTTTCAGCATATAGATCAAATAAGTATGATGAGATGATGCAACCATTGCACACACTTTCCTTGATCTTTAAACCACGCATCTTTAAGCCCTAGTTCTGTTTGCACAACTTGATCCATGTACAAGTTCCACATGAGCACCATGTAGTGATCTGAGATTCCTTTTCTTCTCAAGACTATCCATAGTTTTGTTATAATCCACACGGTAGAATGATTTTGCCTCATCCACAAGACAAATAAGCATCTTTCTCGTATTCTCTGCTTTCAACCAATATCTATCTGATATCAGCAATAATATCTTTTGTTCCACATCCTCTTCTGAATGCTGCCTGAATCCAGCTCCTGTCACTATGCTGCTGCAACCATATTTGAATTATCTTCAGCAAAATTTTACTTGTATGTGATACTAATGACATTGTTCTATAATTTGAGCATTCTGCTGAGTCACCTTTCTTTGGAATGGGTACAAATATGGATCTCTTCTATCTAGTTGGCCAAGGCACTGTCTTCCAAATTTTCTGGCATAGATGAATAAGTGCTTCATCAGCTTGTTGAAACATATCAGTTGGCATTCCATCAATTACTGGTGCCAAAAATAATTTTGGCTGATGTTTACAGAGCAGCTTGTACTCCTTCCTTCTGCACAATTGGTTCTTTCTTGCTCATGTGCCATCCCTGAAATGGTAGAATGCCGACCAGTTCTTGTTGATTCTGTGTGTTCTTCCCATCTTCTTCTGATGCTTCCTGCGTTATTCAATATTTTGCCCATAGAATCTTTCAATATTGTCACTCGTGATTCATGTTTTCTCTTCAATTCTTTCAATTTAACATAGGCTGAGCATGTCTTCCTTTTTAGTTTTTTGACTCTAGGTCTCTGCACCTTTCAGTATATTTGACTTTGTCTTCTCAAACTTCTCTTTGAAAATTTCTGCTTAGCTCTTTCACTTCATCATTTCTTGTATCTGCCTTAGCTACTGCATGATTAAGATCAAGTGTCAGGGTCTCTTCTGACATACCCTTGGTCTTTTCTTTATTTCTTGTCTTTTTAATGACCGTTCACTTTCTTCATATATGATGCTCTCGATCTCATCCCACAACTCATCAGGTCTTCTGTCATTAGTGTTCAATGCGTAAAATCTACTCTTGAGCTTTTCTCAAATTCAGGTTGCATCTTGATTCTTGTGGAATTGTTTTCGTTTTCAGTTTTAGTTTCAGTCAACTGAACTTACATATGAGCAATTTATGATCTGCTCCATAGTCATCCCCTGGCCAGATTTTGGCTGTTGATATTAAGTTTCTCCATTGTCTTTCTCCAGAGATGTTGCCGATTTGTTTTCTATGTATTCCATCTGGAGAAGTACAAGTGTATAGTCACCTTTTGTGTTGCTTTAAAAAGATATTTGTGGTGAAGAATCTATTGGTCTTGCAAAACTCTACCAATGTCATGTTTATCACCAACGCCATATTTCCCAACTACGTCTAGTTCTTTTTTGCTTCTGATTTTTGTATTCCAATTACCAATAATCATAAATGTATCTTGTTTGCATGATTGACTAGTTTCAGATTGAAGACATGGGTAGAATTCTTCAACCTCTTCATCACTAGATTTTGTGTTGGTGCATACATTTGAATGAGTGTTGTATTGATTAGATTTTCCTAAAGGCAGATAGATACAATCCTATCCCAGACAGCATTGTATACCATGATAGGTCTTTAAATGTACTTTGACAATGAAAGCAATGTCATTGCTCTTTATTGTTTCTTCCCCAGGAGAGTAAGTCATATGATTTTCTGATTTGACTTACTCATGCCTAGAATGTCAATTTTATGTGTTTTAGCTATTCTAAAAATAATTTCTAATTTCCTTAGATTCCTACTTTATACATTCCAAGGCCCTATTATTCATTGGTGTTTGCCACTGCTTCTTCTTATTTTGATTCATGCCCATCAGCAAATGAAGGTCCTGAAGTCTTTACTCCCACAGCCATTACTCCATCCGTGTCATGATGGTTGACTCGCCTCTCAAAAGGCAGCTTCTTCTGCCCGGAGTGGCTCATCCTCTGGCATCTCTGATAATGTTCTGCTTCTTTTCATGAGGCAGCTTCTTCTGCCCGGAGTGGCTCATCTTCTGGCATCTCTGATATTGTTCTGCTTCTTTTCATGAGGGTTTCAGAATCTAACAATGTTTTGATTCAGTCCATAAGGATTTCAGCAGCTACTCCTCAGAAGTAGAGAGTCCATTCCTTGTTTCTTATCTTTTTTAGCCTGGAAGCTCTGCTGAAGACTGTTCACTTTGAGTGACCCTGCTGGCATTTGATGTAAATGTGCTGTAGCAGCACAGCAACACACAAACCAGTAAGGTAGGACAAACTGATAGACAAGTGGTAGTTTCACTCAATAGAACTCCTTATTTTCACAATCCCCATCCATTAGGAGCTTGCGCACATTGTTTACATTATTAACAAGTTATGGGCTACAAAAATAGCTTATCTTTGAGTAGCCCCACCCACTCATCTGGTGGGAATTAAAAAGGCTCCAGCTAGAAGTGTCACCTTAAGTTAGTAACTAGAGATGTCAGGGCCTGAAGGCTGACTTGTATCTCCAGCCCCCTCTGGTCCTGGCTCTGCCATGAACCCCGCATCTCTACAATAGCTCTGATTTTTTGGAAAGTATCAGGATTAGAAAGGACCATTTCCCTCTAACGTTGGATTTCTTCTGCATCACTCTCCAGATGGCTGCATGGCACCTTTGTGACTTCTGGGGAAGCCAAGGCCACTGCCTCACTAGGATAACTTTACCCTGAATCGTGCCATTGCTTGAGGAAGCTCCTAACTGGGCCAGGGGTCTGACGTCTTATGTCCATGTTTCCAGAGTCCCTTGAGCTTGGGGTGCACTCTGTTTTGGCCTTAAGTCTGCGCCAGAAGGCACAGCTCCTGTCCATTTGCTCCCTCCAGCTCTGACTCCAACCTCTAGTCTAAAGGACCCTCTTGTCTCCTTGCCCTCACTCACCACTTAAAGAGTGAGTCTCAAGAAAATGCCTTTTTTGGAGACAGGCTAGTGTTATCTTGCTCTCCTGTGCAAATTAGAAGTCCAGGGCTCGTTTTATGTATTGGATATGAGCGTGTTTTCTTACACAGGACAGTCAGCTGGCAGTACAGGGAGCCATAATTTTCAGATCTCTTCTGCTAGAAGTGGTTGCCTCCTAGCCTTCCTGAGACAGCTACCTCTAGGCTATCAGCTGCCTGCCATATAATGGTATTCTAATTTTCATCTTCAATCTGCTTCATTGTATCTACTTTTATTCTTATCTTGCTTGAGGCAATTGGATTAATTCCAAGTGTTTACTAGTTATTTGTTCCTCTAAGGATAGCTTAATTGCATCTTCTTACTTTGGGGGTTGAGAAGTTAGCAGTCTAATTCTTCCTGGACAGAATTTCTAGGCACTCTCTACCCCTTTTCTATTTACAATCAGCCCAATGCTTCTCTGAGATAATTTTTCTTTTTCTATTTAGACAAATAGCCTGTTATAATTTGCACACAATTAATTTTGTCCTGCCACCTCCTTTTCCTAAAGTTTTATGCTCATTAGGTATGCTATTGCAATTATCAAAACATTGGCATTGCAATAACGTATATTATAATCATCTTTGTAGACCTGATAGTAGTTACTTGCACTCCCTGATGGAATTCCCTATATCCTTGCTATACATTTCTATTTCATTTTTTAAATAGTACCACCCCATTTCTGGTTCTCCAGTCCTTGGGTGGCATAGTGGATACTCATTGAACTGATATCCACAAGATCAGTGGTTTGAACCTAACAGTTCCTCCAGGGGAGAAATATGAGATTGGTTGCTCCCATAATAATTTAAAGTATCATAAACCTAATAGGATGGTTCTACTCTGTTCTTTAGAATAGCTATAAGTCAAAATATATTTGGCAGCAGTGAGTTTTTTTGTGTATGTGTCTTTGGGAATCATCAGAATAAGCTATGTTATGCTACCAAGCCGCCATCTTTCTCACTCCTCTTTCATCTCTCACACAGGCAGTGGCATTTTTGCTTCCCAATCATTCAGGACATGAGCTAAGGGAAACCCTATCATCTTGGAAGCATACACTGGCCTCCTAAGTAACTGCTGCAGAGAAAATAATAGAGGGCTTCAGCCTGATGCTTCAGTCTGAAAATGACACCCATCACTTTTGCTCTTAGGCCATTGGCCCAGACTGACCTCTGTGGCACTGTCACATGCAAGAAAACCGGGAATGGTTATGCAAAACCTACTGCAGGGGCTCAAATCATGTTGAGTGGATATTGTAAGAGTGCTGCCACAGGCCAAAGGACTCAAGTGTCAACTCAATATCCCACTTTCTTCATCTCTGTTAGTGCCCTTGGCTGACCTTCACCTTCATACCCAATACGGTCTACTACAGGAGGCTTGAGGATCGGTGTCCTGGTCCTCTGGAGCTTTGTCTGCAACGAAACGTCATTTGAATCTGCTTCAGTGATTAAAGGGAAATCAACGGGTCAAAGGGGTTTGGAAAGGGAGAAGGCTGCAGGGGAGAGGAGAGGAGGACTCTGCAGGGCCTGTCTGACCCCTGAGTGCGCCCTCGTTCCTGGCTCTGAGAGTTATCTCTGTTGGTCCTGTTCCTAGGTCACACATAGCTCCTGGTCCTGCACTCTGACTTAGAGTTGTACTTGTGGAGAGACTGTTATGGGCCTGGTGCTGGGCTATTGGACCATGGTGGATCAAGAATTCTCTCGCTGGTCCCGAAAGGTGGGACTATGATTCCACTTTGCAGACGAGAACTAGCTCTAAAACGAACATGTGGGTAAGCAAAGCTGACCCCAGATGCTCATGCACTCAACCTGGCAGTCAGTCTGGGATCACACGCTCTCATTCTGCACCACCTAAGTTCCTTTGCCTGTTGCCATGATTACCCTTAGACAGCTAAGAAGTGAACAGAATCACCTATCAGTGAGCAGGAGCCGGGAAGTCCACGCCACAAGCCCTGCTCTCATTCACTGAAGCAGAAATAGGAGAAGGCTTCCAATAGCAGCCAGCTTCCTGACTTTCCACATCTCTGGCACACCGTGTTCTAGCCTGGAGCCCCTTCGAAGAGTGGACAGGAACTGGAGGTGGCCCAGGGGAGGGCTGTTCCTTACCTTTCCACTTTGGCATCCTTCCCAGCTTCTCCTTCCTCTCATTTCCAGTTACTCCGGGTCAGGTCCTGGTGTAGGCTCTCGGTAGGGGCGCAGTCCTGGTCTGACTTCTCGGGTCCCTCAGAGTGAGAGGGCAAGGCTCCACAAAGGCAAAAAGATGGGCCTTCATGCAAGCCCAGGGGGAGATGGTCGTGTCGTCCAGACCAAAAGTAAAGCAGGGAGTGGGCCTGTTATGTGGACCAGACCTGGGGAGGAAGCAGGGAAGAAAGAGCTCTCCAAGTAGAAGATGGGGGACGGGCAAGGAGCTCCCTGGAAGAGGGATGTGGCATCTTGGCAGATAGCTCTTTTACACCCAACCGTGACTTTGCTGCTCAGAAAATGTCTTGGAGTTAATGACCACTCTCTATTCTCGGTGGCACTTTCACCGCCTACCCCACTGCTCTTGGGTCCTCCAAAGACATTGCTTTGATGGGGAGAAGGAACCCCAGCTTCACTCTTCAGCTCTTCTTGGCACTAGGGCCCTCCAAAGCAGGCACTGTGGCTCAGCTCCCTACCCCCCAAGCCCTACTTCTGTCCTCACTTCCACCTGCAGGGGGAAGATGCACCCAACTCCTCGGTTTCCTCAATTCCCCCAAAGCTGCGGAAACAGCCCATTACATCCAGTGCCGATAATGGCCCCTCAATTGAATTAAGGGAGTTCATGGGAAGCCCAGGCATGAAATTAGTTTCTGTAAAAGTCCAAATTCGGGACAGCAGTAGGAGTGGGGGTGGAGAGGGGCTGTGCATCCACCAAAGAAAACACCCCTGTGCATTTGTTTCCAATTCCCCTCTAGCACAAGCACCTCCCCATTCTACAAGGGACCTTGGGCACTGGGCCAACCACAGTGTTTGTAATTCTCTCTCATTAATGGGTAATTTCCCCTCGTGTGGAGGGAGGTGGGGAAGAGTGCCTTTGTGGGTAGGCCCCAGCATTTGGGGGGCAGGGGTGCGGCAGCCTGGTACTCTTCATCCCAGAACTGCACAGGTCCAGTGGGCCTTCTGAATGCCATCAGAGGGACCGCCCTCTGTTCTCAGTCGAGTAGGTTCAGGTCCCCAAGAATAGATGGGAAAACCGAGGTGAAACTTGCATTTTGAGCAGTTTCCCTAACTTCTAGGTACTATCACAGGAGAGAATAATGGGGAAATTCAAGAAAAGCTCACAATTTTCAGTTTGTGAATTTATGGGCCTTAGAACTTTCTGATTGTGTGAGGGAGAGCACAGAATAGGGACCTCAGCTAAGATTGAACGGGGAAGGAATTCCACTCCTTCTCAGAACTTTGGGCAGCCAGCTCTTTCTGAGCCTCAGTTTTTCTCTCTGTGCAGGAAGGTGTTTCGGAAGCAAGTAATCCCTGGGGCTCTTACCGCCTTTGGCTTTAGAACCTGGGCTATCTTTCTCTGCTTCCTTTCTTACAACTCTCAAACTCTGTCCTCCACTTTGTGAACCTCCACCTCCACAAACATCCCATAAATCATGGACAGCGGTCTTCTGATAGCTACGAAACCGTGACCTTGCGGCGAGTGATGTGATTTGCAAAGGATCAATATCCGACTCTATAGAAACAGTTCCTATGGGGGAGTCTCAGGCTGAGGGGGTGAGGGAGGCCCTGTGGGACAGGCAAAAAAGATGCAGGGTTGGAATTGCATCTTTAATTACATGTCCCCTTCCATATGTCCACGGGTCGATGAACCAGTCCCATGGAGCAAAGTGAACAAGGATGGCGCAGACTCGCTAAGTTCCCATTTTTCTTGAATCCAGGGCTGGAGCTGATGCCAGTTTACGGTTCCAGCATCCTCAACATCTGGGTCGATCCATTTAAAAACCTCACAAATACTGTTCAACTATAGTGCCAGTCACTACCTTGATCTGCAATTTCATGATCCCTGGGGGTATCAGTGAAGTTCCCTGGCCCTTTCTCGATTTGCCAAAAGGACATTAACATTCCCCACACCAGACTAAGGAAACTCAGCTTATATTGTGAGATAGATGAAGGGGCATTTGAGCAGTTCCTGGGTGATTTCTCACATGCGGCCAGACTGAGAATGCCTGGCCCAGATCAAGCTACTTAGGCTCAGTGCCCTAGTGTGGGAAGCCCTAGTACATAGTTAACATCACAAGTGACAGAGCACGTGGACACGCTAGGAGGTGGGGCAGAAGGGGTACAACAGGGGGGTGTTTGCAGATTTGCACACCATGAGGTAAGGGAACTTTAAGCCAATGCAGCCAGCATCAGTCCAAGAGCAAGTTTCTCTTCCTTGATCGACACAGTGTGACTAAAGGGCAAAATATGAAGTTAATGGAAAGCAAACAGCTCACTGCACCAGGAGGAGTATTGAGGAAAACGTTATTTTCTCAGGAACTCGCTACACAGGCATTAGTGACTCAGCCAGGACTGTGGCCATGTCAATCACTCTCTGGCTATTTTTCTAACCTTGTGTACCGTGTTTTCTCTTTATTAGCAGAACATAGATAGGGAGGGAGATCGGCCTGTAGATGCACGGGCGCAGGAATGTGTCCCCCCAGCTTGCCGACAGTGGGATGCTTGCTGAAATGCTCATGTGTGGATCTGGGGGCGGGGGGCGGTGCACACAGAGCACATGAAGTACCCCATCTGCCATCCAAGGACTTCCCTAGAGACTATGACGAGGCTTCTGAGAAGTCAGGACCCGCATTGCTGAATCTCTAGAGACTCATTGGGAAAGGAGAAAACTATTTAGTGAGAATTTTCCCTCAGTCCATTTATTTGAGATGAATGCCACCCATGAATGTTTATAAGCCAGCCATTTCATGCCTTTATCTCCCTCCATTTTTGATGTCCAATTTCTAAATCCCCCTTCCCTAACAACCCAATACTCTGAAGAGGCAAGCATGTCCTTTGATGTGAAGAATTCTCATTACATCTGGAGCTTTAAAGTATCTATATGCATAAACACACTCTAGAGTCACCATCTATCAAGACTACAGCAATGTGCATAGGCCCTCAGGATCAATATCTTCCTCTTTCCCCAACAGTTCGCCCTCATATCATATAATTCAATAATTCAATCATATCAAGATGAATCAATTTTAGAATATTTTCTTCTTCCTTGTACTCATTATCCATGTATTTTTTTTCAATTTTGGCAAAAATATATACAACAAAGCATTTACCAATTCAACTGCTTCTGCATATATAAGTCAGTGACGTTGATTATACTCTTCATGTTGTACAACCATTATTGATAACCCTCTCCAATGCTTCCTAAGCAAAAACTCATATCCCTGTTTTCCTCTTTTCATTCAGGCAGCCATTGGTCAACTTCCCATCAACCATCCCAAGGTAGGTCATTGGCTTCACATACACATCCTTCCACTTCAGACCCTCTAGTACCTTCACATTGTCTCATCAGTCACAGGCCCCTCAGATTAGGTCATGCCACAGGCTCATATTCCAAAAACTCTTAACCATCAGACAAATCAGCCCACTTATGGGGATTTATTAGGCAAGCGAAGAAGGTACAGTAATATAAAGACACGGTTCTTTTGTACAGAGAGTCTCTTCTCAGCCATCCTTGCAAGTATAACACTGATTCTTGACATCTTGGTCAACGGTCCTTTGGTTTCTGCTGTCTTGAGCTGGGAATCCCAAGTACCACTCTGTTTTACAGTGTTTTTTTTTAATCATTTTGTTGGGGCCTCTTACAGCTCTTATCACAATCTATATATACATCCACTGTGTCAAGCACATTTGTACATATGTTGCCATCATCATTTTCAAAACATCATCTTTCTACTTGAATCCTTGGTATCAGTTCATTTTTCCTCCTCCCCGACCCTCCCTCTCTCATGAACCCATCATAATTTATAAATTATTATTCCTTTTTTCATGTCTTACACTGACCAATGTTTCTCTTTACCCACTTTTCTGTTGTCCATCTCCCTGGACATGTAGATCATGTCCAACTCCCTGGGTTATATGTAGATCATTGAGATAGCCTTCTTTTATTTATACCTACAAGAATGGCAAAACAGACCAGTCTCTAAGTTATAGTACTTTTATACCTTACTACATGATCACATAAAAAATATAAATATAAGGCCCATATTAAACAATTCCATTTTACCAGTGTTTTAAGTCTCCTTTATTTTTGCCTTATATTGCCTGACTGTGTTTTACTGGTTTATTGTAGCAAGCATTTTCGTTCCCTTCTCCTTTCCTTTTATTTTCTTTTAGAATATATATGTAGATATATAGATGGAGATACTGGTTAACATGATTAGTACATTTATAACATTTATAAAATTCAGTACTATATAAGAAATTTTCTACTTATACCATACAATTCCACTACTTTCCTTTTTGTTTGTTATCACTAATTATATCTCTTGTACTATAGGACATTTCTATCCTTGATTATTTATATAAAAATATGAAGCCCACGAATTTAGACTTATGAAACATGAATATCTTATTAATGCTATTATACTTATCAATAGATTTTCTTTTATTAAGGATATTTTATTTCATATGTAGTTTTTTAAATATAGATTTTATCGGGGGCTCTTACAACATTCAATACATTGTTCATATTAAGCATACTTGTATACATATTGCCACATTCATCTACCTTTTCTACTTGAACCCCTCCAGCATAAGCTCCTCTTTTCCTCTTTCCTCTAGTTCTTTATTTTTTAATTACAACTCTCCATATTTCCCCTTCTCTCTTCTCTTCCCCCATGAACTTCCAACAATTTACAAATTATTATTACCTCTTCATATTGTACACTGTCCAATGTGTCACTTCACTCACCGCCCCTCCCCCGTTGTCCACACCCCAGGGAGGAGACCACATGCAGATCCCAGAAATTTGTTCCTCCCAGTTTCACCACTCCCCATTAGTCTCAAGGGATTATCTATCCTAAATTCCCATGTTTCCGCCTCCAGTGTATATCCCCTGGTCTAGCCGAATCTGTCTGGCAGAATTGGAATAATGTTAGTCAGTGGGAGGAAGCATTTGAGAACCAGAGGAAAGTTGCACATTTCATTGCTACTACACTGTACCTCGACTGGTTTATCTCCTCGCTGCACCCATATGTAGTTTTGAATTATTGTTAAATGACTTTTCTCTTCCAGCTATAGAATGCCCATCTTCACTCTACCCTCTTGGGCTCCCCCCCCCCTTTTTTTTGTAGGGCTAACTTGATGAATGTGAATATTGTCACTTTCTAGTATCTGTAAATGTTTAATTTTATACTTATTCTTAAATGATTGTGATGCTGGATATAGTATTCTTGGTTGCCAGGCTTTTCTTTTAGGACTTTAAACAGATTCTTTCATTGGTTCTGGCCTCCAGTTTCTGGGGAGAAATTGACAATGAACCTTGCTGTGGATGCTCTGCCTCATGGGCTCTTTGTCCAATGCATGTGACTGATTAGATTGTCACATTTTGATTGCCTGCTTTTGATGTTTCTTGGTGAAGATCTCCTTAGGATTATTCTGCTTGGGGCTCTTTGAGTTTCTTGAATTTTTAGATTCATGTCCTTTACTAGATTAGGGAAATTTTTTGTCCTTATTCTTCAAATATTTTTTCTGTCTTTTCTCTATTTCATCTCCATTGGACCTTCCCATGATGTGGATATCAAATGTCTTGTTTCCCATATTTCCAGGAAACTGTGCTCAGGCTTCTTGAAGCTCTGCTGTTTTATTCTTCAGCATCTGTAATTTAAACAATATTGTCCTCTAATTCACTGATTGGCTTTTTTTTTTCTGTGACAAATCTGTTGATGAGGTCTTCTATTGTGTTTCTCATTCAGCTATTTATTTTTCAGTTCTAACATCTGTTTTTTAAAAAAAACAGATACCTATTTGCTTTGCAAATTATTTCCTTTTGCTGTTTATCTGCATTTCTGATAGTTTTAAGATAAGGGCTTGTGTTGTTGTTCTATAATTTTTCTTTTCCTTTTTCATTATTTGATTATCCCTATACATGAACTTCCCCTTCACTTGTCTGTCACTCTGTTGTACTGTGGTGGCTTGTGTGCTGCTGTGATGCTGGAAGCTATGTCATTCGTATTTCAAATATCAACTAGGTGACCACAAGTGAACGCATTTCAGCAGAACTTTCCAACTAAGAACATACTATGAAGAAAGAATAGGTGTGCTTCACAGAAGTCTTTAAAGTGTTGAAAACTAAGGATGTTACTATGAGGACTAAGGTGTGCTTCACCCAAAGCATCATATTTTCTATTGCATCAAATGCATGTGATGTTGGAAATTGAATAATACCAAATAAGAATCAATACATTTGTACTTTGGAGCTGGAGAGAATATTGACTGTCCTATGAACTGCCAAAAGAACAAACAAACAAATGTCTTTTGGAAGAAGCAAAACCAGAATGCTTCTCATAGACAAGGACAACAAGACTCCATCTTATACATTTTGGACATATTTTCGGGAGAGATCAGTCCCTGGAAAAGGACAGAATGTGTGTTAGGCTGGGTGGTCTAGAGAAGCAAAACCAGTGACATTCAAATATGTATAAGAAACAGCTTCAAGGAACCAGAGGAATATTGTGTTTCACTGATGGTTTACTCCACCCTGGTTGACTCATCCCTTCCCTGTGACCCCTCTGTGTGTGGGGGGTTGTTTCACTGTTTACAGATGGTCTTTAGGTCTCTACTCCACTCAACAATATGATTTTGTTTGTTTGTTATGTGTCTTCTGATGCTTAGCACCGGTTCCAACGACTCCTGGTGATCACACAGGCCTTGTGTCTTTTCTACATGGGTATGTTGCTTCTCTACTGACTAGTTGCTTATTTAAGTTCAAGTCTTCAATGAGGAGCTGATATTAGGAGCTCAAGTGGAAAGATAATGCTTTGAAAATGATGATGGCAGAATATATTTTATTTGTAAAAGATAAATAAAATTTATATTTTATTTATAAAAGATAAATAAAATTTTATTTATTTATAAATAAATAAAACTATAAGTAACATTTTTTCATGAAAAAAAAAATTCAAACCTTTTTGACCCAGATGATATAGGATTCCTCATCCCTCACTCTCACGAACCAGTGCTACTTTTCAATTCAGACTAGACCGGAGAATGTACACAGGTATAGATAAGAGATTAGGGCTCATGACACATGAAATCCAGAAACAGGAGTGGGAATGGCAATATCAGAAGGGTAGGGAGAAGGGAAGGAGAGGAAGGGAGAAAGGGGAACCAATAGCAATGATTGGCACATAACTATATATCCCTCTCCAGTGGGACAACAACAGGAAATATGGGGAAAGGGATAAAGTGGTTGGTATAAGGTATGAAAATAATAATAATAATAATAATAATAATAATAATTTATAATCTATTAGGGGGGTATGAGAGGGAAAAAAGAGGAGCTGACACCAAGGGCTTAATAGAAAGTAAATGTCTAGAAAAGAATGAAGGCCATATGTGTACAAACATGACTGATGCAATCAGTGTATGAATTGTGACAAGAATTGTAAGACTCCCCAATAAAATGATCTTTCAATAAATAAAAAAATAAAGAGTTTTATATCAAGATGTAATCTTGATATGAAGACGGTAACCCAGTGCAGGCCAACTCAAACCCATGAGTCTGATGCTAGGGAGAACCCTCTTCAGATTTACTTAGCCGCAGGCCAACGATGGAGAATGGTGAAGCAAGATGAAGGACGATCAAAGGCTGTGGTGTACAGAGTTGTGTGGCTCCAAGGTCAGTGGGAACAAGCAGGGTACCAACAGCTCCCAGGTTCTGGTGTCCAAAGTGGAGCCACTGTTGAAGGCAGGTACAGATTCTAGAAACAGTAGATGAAGGACGAGAGAGAGAGACAGAGAGAGAAAGAGAGAGAGAGAGAGAGAGAGAGAGAGAGAGAGAGAGAGAGAGAGAGAGAAGGTCCCAGGTGTCCCTTTTAGAAAATGGCCACACTTACTAGAGGCTGTGGGCCTGATTGATAGGTTCCACTCAATCCCTGCACAAAAGCAAATGGATATAAAACTTAATTGTCACGTCGTACTTGGTAAAGTAGGGAGGCGATAACATTGAAGAAGACACACAGTGAGATGGCTTGAGACAGTTGATGCAACAATGATTCAAGCATAAGAAGCACAGGGAGGGTGGCACCGCACGCAGCAGTGCTTCCTTCTCTTGTGCACAGGGTGGGGACGAGTTGGAACCACCTGGACAGCGTTTAACAGCCACACTGTGGTTCATACGCTTGAACCCATTGTTGCCCAACTGTCTCAAGCCATCTCAGTGATGACCCTATCGACACCTCATGATCACGCAGGCTGGTGTGCCTCCTCTGTGTGGGCTTTCTTGCTTCTAGCTAGATGGCTGTTTGTTTGTCTTCAAGCCTTGAAGACCCCAAACGCTGTATCTTTTGATAGCAGAGCACCATCAGTTTTCTTCACCATCAAAGACCCAGAAAAAAAATTTACGTCAATGTGAATGAGGGGAAGTGCAGAGTGGAGACCCAAATCCCATCTGTACACAATTGCACATTCCCTTACAGTGGGTAAAGGGAGACATCAGTCAGTGTAAAACATGAAAAAATAATAATTTATGAATTATCAATGGTTCAAGACGGGCAGGGGAGGGAAAGGAAAAATGAGGGACTGATACTAAGGACTCAAGTAGAAAGAAAATGTTTTGAAAATTATGAGGGCAGCAAATGTGCAAATGTGCTTGACACAATGGATGCATGTATGTATTTTATTTTGGGGGGGGCATCACTGCCTCTGGTGGTCATGGGCGCTACCCAGTGCTGCTTCTGAGAGCTGCCGCTGGATTTGAACCGCCAAACCCTCGGGCCGCAGTCCCACACTCAACCCCTTATGCCACCGGGGCTCAGCCCGCATGTATGTATTTTGATTAGCGTTGTGAGACTTAAAAAATCAAACTGCAAGAGGCCCCAATAAAATGATTTAAAAAAATATTCGATCGATCTAAAAAGTCTTGCTTTATGTGAGGCAGTATTCCCACAAACTTGTTGCCAAACTTCAATAATTTGGGGAGATGTCATTGGAGTTGTATTAAACTGTTTGTATCTAAAAAAAGGAGAAATGTGGAATTAGAAAAACCAAAAAGGAAGAGTATGTTCAATATAATTCAGACAGAAAGTAAACTTGGGTTAAAAATGCAGACCTTTAGTTTCAATACTGAGTAGACTGTGTTGCTAAGCACTTGTGTGTCTTTCTTGGGTTTCTAGTTGATGTTCCAGCTTTTCTTGAGAGTGGTGTATTGAATTCTCTTATTATTATCATCAAGCTGTCTATATTCTTCTTCAGTTCTGTGAGCATTTGATTGATCTACTTTGAAGGCCTTTTGTTGGGTGTATATGATTATTATGGTCATGTCTTCTTGGGCTATTGTTTCCTGGGTCATTACGTAGTGCCCATTCTTGTTTTATTCCTTTATTCTTATTGAAACTGACTTTTTCTGAGATTAATACTGCTACACCTTCTTTATTTTGGTTTCCATTTGCTTGGTTTGTTTTTGACCAGCGTCTGGTTTTCAGTCTGTTTATGTCTGTTTCTGAGATGTGTTTTTTTGTAGGTGGCATATTGTGATAGTCTGGGTTGACTAGAAAAACAAATTCATATATATTTATATGTGTATAAGAAAGAGTCTCATAAAAAGAGTAGTTATATATTAAGAAAACATCCCAGCCCAGTCCAGAACAAGTCCATAAGTTCAATATTAGACATAGGTCTGATACCAGCTTATAAATTCCTCTTCAGACTCACTCAACACATACAATGATGCCGAATGCAGGAAGATCACAGGCCAGTGGGTGGAAATTCTTGTGGATCCAGTGGAGGTATAAACATCTCACTGCTCTGCTTTCAGCCAAGGTCCATGTACCATCAGCCATGCTATCCCTTGTTCTCCATCTTTTCCTGTATCTGATCTGAAAATAAGAGAACTCTTTGTCTGTGCAATCTTTGTTGGATGAGCTTCAGCACAGTCTTACTTATATTTGATATTCATGACAGTTTTCTATAATTTGAGCTTTTTGTAGGGTCATCTCTCTTAGGAATGAGTACAAATGTGGATCGCTTCTGTTCAGTTGGCCAAGTCACTGTCTTCAAAATTTCCCTGCATAGACAAGTGAGTGCTTCCAGTGCTTCAGCAGCATGCTCAACATTTCTGCTGGTATTCCATCAGTTCCTGAAGACTTCTTTTTGGCTTTTCAGTGCAACTTGAATGTCTTCCTTTATTGCCACTGCTTCTTGCCCATCTCATGCTATTCTTTGAAACGGCTAATTTCTTTTTTGGTACAGTTACTATGTTTACTCTTTCCATCCTCTTTTGATGCTTCCTGCATCATTTAAAATCTTTCCCGTGTTGTTGTTCAGTAAAGAGTCAGTCCTGACTCACACTGATCTTAGATTCAATAGAAGGATACACACCACCTGGTCCTGGGCCATCCTTGCGATTGTTCTGATGTTTGACACCATTGTTGCAGACATTGTGTTACTCCCTCTCATCAAGAGTCTTCCGCTCTTTCATTGCTCCTCCACTTTACCAAACATGATATCCTTCTCCAGAGGTTAGTCTCTCCTGAACCATACCCAAAGTGAGTCAGAGTTTCGCCATCCTTGCCACTAAGGTTCATTCTAGTTGTATTTCTTCCAAGACGAATCTGTTTTTTCTGATTGTTCTTTCAATATACTTTGTCAACATCAGATTTTAAACACATTGGGGTTTGTTCATTTGTTTGGCACGGTTGTCATTTTTGTTCAGTGTTCAACTTTCACATGCATAGGAAGCAATTGAAAATACCATGGCTTGGTTCAAGCATACTTTAATCCCAGTGGTGGGATTAGAATAATTTAACTAATGACCATTTTATGCATTAAAACTATATACAGTTAATACTTAACTAAGAACAATAAAAATGCACATAAAACTAGATTGTTAGAAATAATTTTATAATATTAAATAAAAAATTAAATAATGCTTGATCCAAAAAAGTAAACAATAAAACTGTTAAGAGAATTTGATATTGCTTCTTTTTTTTGGGGGGGGGGACATCAGTGTTGATATTGCTTCTTGATTGGCATCCTCACTTGCAATATTCTTTGCTTTTATCTGAGTATCATTGACTGTGATATCTATCCTTTACTATCTTTTCACTGTTGGAGTAGGGTCCCTATCCTTTGGAGACAGGTCAATTAAAGTATGGTCATTGTGTTTCATAAATTAGAAACAGTTATGCAACTTCTATTCTCAGAACTTATTATGTTCATCTTTGAAAACCTTATTTCTGTTTCTGTAGATATTATAGCAATTGTCTGACAACAGTTTGGGCTTGCTTGGACCCTCAATTAATGTTCATAGAAGTAGTAGTAGAGATAAATTGATGCATTGTATTGGGTATATCTGCTCCCCCAAATAACTTTAACATGTTGAAAAGCAACGATGTTACTTTGGGGACCCACGTATGCCTGACCCAAACTGTGGTAAATTCAGTTGCCTCACATGCAGGTGAAATTTGTTTATTAAAGAAAGGATGACCTTGCAAGAATTGATGGATGGGTCTGCATTAGGGTGCTGCCAAGGAATCTCAAAAGTACTATGAACTATCAAAAGAATAAATAGATCTGTCTTGAAGAACATACAGCCAGAATGCCCCTTTTGAGGCAGGAGACTTTACTTATATTGTATATGCTCTTAGAAGAGACCCGTCTCTGGAGAAGGGCATCCATCATACTTCATAAAGCAGACGGGCGGAGAAACAGGCCTTCAACAAGATGGACTGCCACAGTGGCTGAAATAAGGGGCATAAGAACAATTGGGAGGATGGCGTAGGACGTGGCATTGTTTGATTCCATTGTATGTAGAGTCATGATGAGCTGGAACCAACTTGGCGACAACAGCATCCAAGAGCATGGGGCATTCTTTCCTTTGTCTCAGTCTCTCTTGCGTTCTCAGAAAATGTATTATAACTTTCTTTCTGTAAGTCATTTGTTTTCCTGGTGAGAGGTATCCCTAGATACTTTATCTTTGGCTGCTTTTGTAAATGGCATTGCTCTTCCCATATACCTTTTGGTATCATCTTTTTCAGTATACAAGAATCTAACTGATTTCTGTATGTTGATCTTGCAGCTTGTTATATTGTCAATTTTGGGGGGGGGGCATCACTGCCATCTGGTGGTCGTGGGAGCTGCCCAGCGCTGCTCCTGAGAGCAGCCGCTGGATTTGTACTGCCAAGCCCGCGAGCCGCAGTCCCGCACTCAACCACTTACACCACCGGGGCTCAGCCCAATTTTTTCAATTAGTTTCAGCAACTTTCAAAATGAATCTGTGGGATTTTTCTATACATAGGATTATAGTATCTGCAAATAAAGAGCGTTTACTTCTGTGCCTATGTTGATGCCTTTTAAGGTTTTTCATATCTTAAAACTTTGGCTAAGACTTCCAGCGCTGTATTTTTTCAATAGCTTTATTGGAATACAATCCAAATATCATGCAATTCAATAGTTCAATCACATCAATAAGAAGAGCACAATCATCATCACAATCAATTTTAGAACATTTTCTTTTTTGTACTATTAGCTTGCCATTTCCCCCTAACTGCCCCACCCCACCCCATAATTTCCTGAAGAAACCATTAGTCCATTGACTGTCTCTGTAGATTTACCTATACTGAATTTCATACACTGAAAATCTTTTTTAAGAACTATAAGAATAACAAATTAAAATAGATAAAGCCTGAATGGAAACAAAGAAGAACATATTAAAAACTAGAACAAATTAAAAATGGACTAGAGTGTTACAGTTCTTTTAGGATTTGTCTAGTAGGTCTTCTGGTTTTCACGGAAGCACCTCCCCCCCCCTAAAAAAAAAAAGAAGAAAAAAATGGACTAGAGAGATCAAATGACAGGGTGCTAAATTTTAACCTAACTAAATCTACAACAATCTACTTAAAACAGGAAGCCATAGATGTAATTCCACAAAGATCACAAGGGTCTGCAGTGCAAAGACCCCAGTCATTCCTCAGGAGAAAGGTAGGGTTTCTACTCATGGAGAGAGTTACAGTCATGGGAACTCACACGGGCAGTTCTCCTCTGTCTTACAGGGTTGCTCCGTGGTGGGGGCTAGCATGCTACAAATCCACCTCCAGGGAAGGTTGTCTGGTTGTGATCAGAGTCCTTTCTATTTGATGACTGTGGGTAGAGCCTTCACCAAAGATGCCTTATTAAGACACAGCAGCCTCAATCAACAGTCTTTAGCACCAACCAAAAGGGGAAACAGAAATATTGGAGCTGATTAACAGGGAAGTCTGTCCTACTGGTCTCCGTGAGAGAGGCTTTGGGGGTGGAGCGTGGAACTAAATGCAGGGAAGTAACGGAGTGCTAACCATGAAAGCAAACTCTTTGGGTATTTGGTAACAATTCACAGTACACTAGCAACTGACAGTGTCTGGTTTGGCAGATCCTGGAACACTCCAAACAGATCCCTGGGGAGGTCAGCCTTGTTGATTTTAGGGAAGAAGCTTAGGGCCCTGTCTCTTTGAACAGGCTGGGGCAGTAGTGGTTAGAGAAGCAGGCTGTTTTTCCAGGATCATTACCACAGTTCACAGTCATCTGGGCTAGAGATGGAAGGGGTTCTTTTCTACTGTATGCAGTTTCTTGTTGATTTATATTAAGTCACCCATTGCCTGAATGTAGTTCCCAGCTGTTCCCTCACCTCTTCTACTCAAATTCCCTCAGAACTGAGCACTGTTTTCTCGAATTTGTGAGGGAGTTTGGGAATAATGGTTTGTTTGTACTGTCACCTTTCAAGAATTTCCCTTGCCTGCTTAATTCTTTGACTTAAAGTCTTCTCTTTTGCCTGCTTAATTCTTTGATTTAAAGTCTTTCTCTTTTGAAGCACCTATAATGTCATCCTTTTTGTCGTTGTTTGTTTTTCTTTTTATCTGTTAACTGTCTAAATCTGACATCGTTTCACAAGGGCATTGGACATATTTCCATCATCACTGTAATGGACTTCATGAAATCTGGCCACTGAAATCTGTTTAGTTAATTCATAGGTACAGAGAAGAAAGAGGAGGAAAGACTGGCTTGTCTGAAGTCTAAAAAGTTGTGTAGAACCTGAGCCCTGGTGGCACAGTGGTTGTGTGCAGGACTGCGGCCCACAGGATTGATGGTTCAAATCCAGCAGCAGCTCTCCAGAGCAAGGCTGGGCTTCCTACTCCCACCAGGGCAGTGATGCGGGGGGGGGGGGGCTGGGAAGTTGTGTGGAACCTGAGCCTATGGCATGACCTAGCCGAAAGGTGCTGGGGTTGATAAGAATATGTGAAGGGGCCGTAGGTGTGAAAGGAGGGGAGACAGCTGTGAATTCCCCAGTTCCCATTTAGTACTCATTGACCTGCCATGAAATAGCTAACATTGAGTTGACCAGACCCAAATGGATAAAGAGAAATGTGTTTGGCCCTGAGCACTGGTTGAAAATTGTAAAATTGCCTGTATTTTTGAAGGATAGCTTTCTCTAGATTTGACCCTACTTATAAATGCAAACACCGAAGTTCCAACTGGAGTGAAGGTACCCCACATCAAAAAACATGCTTGTCTCCTCAGAGCACACAAGATTATGGGAAATTTAGGAATTGGAAATTTAGAAATGGGATACCAAAGTGAAGGGAGATAAATGAATGAAATGATTGACTTACAAGCTTGCATGGATGTCTTCCAGTGTCAAAGTAGGGACCAAGGGAGAATCACCATGGAATACTTTGGTTTTCTTCCTCATGGGTCTAGGGAAGGGAAGACAAAGGAAGACAGCCATAAGATTATTGCCTTCTGATGTAGATAACTTTATAGAATTGCAATTGATGGGCACCAAATATTTTTGTTATGCTCAGTTATAAAATATAAGATGTAAACACGGCTGGTGTATTTTCAGTTGCATGTGTTTTAGTTGTATCCTGTCAAGCGTAATTATAATTCTATTACTGTCTTTGAAGATTGTGTATAGTTAGAGTTGTACACAGATGTCAAGTTGGCCAGAGGTAGTTTATGATGGTTAGATTTTTGTCAACTTGATGGTACCTGTGTGGAGGTAGAGGTAGAATCCAACCTATCTATCAGGTCACAGCCTGGTAATGCCTGCTTTGGGTTGTGGCATTTTCCAAAGAGAAACACTGGAAACTTCTCTCTCTCCTAGGCCTCTTTGTTTCCCTGCATTCCTGGACTCTGCATTTGGCTCCCAGCACCACTGGGAGTGGCTTACAACCACTGGGATCTGTTGGCACCCTGTTAGGTTCCTGCAGAACTTGGATCTATGTGATTCTGCACCCTGTGCCTGTGATCTCTCAATTTCCTGCTTCACCTTCCTGTTTCATTCATCAGCCACTGTATAAATCCGATTAGGGCTCTAGCTAGCATTGGACCTATGGACTTGAGTTGGACTAGGTTGTGTTGCTTTTTTAATATAAAATTCTTATTATAAAGTTCCTTCACATATACATATACATATATGGTTTTGTTTCTCTAGAAAACATAGTTTTACACAAAGTTTGATGTTTTCCAATATCTTCTGTTTTGTCTTTATTTAATTTCTTAAAATATGGCCAAGATGCTGTCACTTCAATTAACAGCAAACATGGGATATGGCTCAAACAATGAGCTTAAGTCTACCCATCTCTCCATTCTTTTTTTTTTTCGAAATACTTTAATTGGAGGCTCTTACAGCTCTTATCACAATCCATATATTTCTCCAGTGTGCCAAGCACATTTTCACAATACTGTCATCACCATTTTCAAAGCATCCTCTTTCCACTTGAGTCCATATCTGCTCTCCATTTCCTCCCTCTCTCCCCCACCATCACTCTTCATGGACCCTTGATAACATAGATTTATTTTTCCATATCTTTCACCATCCTCCATCACCCCTCACTCACTTCCTCATTATTCCAGTTGATCTGTGTGTTGGTTACCCCTTTTTTCACCCACCCTCCCCTAATCTGCACTCCCCCTTATTTACATTGATAGGGTTTTTTGTTCTGAGTCTTTGATGTCTGATACCTGATCCGATTGACACCTCATGATCACACAGGCTGGTGTGCTTCTTCCATGTGGACTTTGTTACTTCTCAGCTAAATGACCACTTGTTTATCTTCAATTCTTTAAGATTCTAGATGCCATATCTTTTGATAGCTGGGAACCATTAACTTTCTTCACCACATTTGCTTGTGCACCTGTTTTGTCTTCAGTGATTGTGTCGGGTAGGTGAGCATCACAGAATGTGGATTGTTAGAACAAAAGTGTTCTTGTTTTAAGGGAGTACCCAAAGTCCCTCTGCAACCTTAATTTTTAACATATGAATATGAGTACATAGCTCTATCGCTCTCTCATTATATATACATATATATTTACATATGTACATGCCTGTATTTAGGCCTTTATAAATGTCCTTTGCCGCCTGGTTCTTTCCTCTATTTCCTTTTTACTTCCCTCTTTCCCACCATCATGTTCAACCTTCTTTCAGGTTTAGCAATTCCTTGATGCTACATTGCACTTGATTGAGCCCCGTCGGACATCCTACGCCCTTCCCTCCATTGATTTTAGTTCACTTGTTGTTCCCTTGTCCATGTTTGCTTCTGTGCGTGTCATTAGGTTCATGACTTCTTCCTGCATTTTCTTCTCTTTCCCTTGCTTTTTCTTTGAGGCTGTTAGTGTTGGTTGCTGTTTATGTCTTGTTTTAGAGGAGCCCAGCACCATCTTTCAGAGTTAAGGAGCACTGGGCTCTCCCTTTGGTGACTTGTATGAGTGCTTCTATGAATAAAGTGACCAGATTTTAAGCGGGACACCATTGATCAGGGGGAGGGGGGGTCCTTGATTAAAATTTTGGTCCCTATGGAGCAACAAAAAATGTTCGTAGAACACAAAAATAGTGTTGTGATATGTTTATTTAATTTTAAAATGCCATGAGATGCAGGACAAATTGTTAGAAAGCAGGATGTCTGGTCACCTTCTCTATGAACTACTTGCAGATAGCTGCTCTGGAGGGTCAGACTGTTGCAGGTATTTTCCTGTGGTCTCACTCTTACGCTAGACAACCAGTAGTCCATTATTTGGAATGTGAGTTGGGTAGTTCTGTCGCCAGACACTGGTCAGGCGGTTGTGGGCCCACGATGGTGGCATTTCACTGGCTGATATCTCAGTAAGCTGCAGTGGTGTGTCTCATGGTGCTTGGAGTATCTTGGGTGGCATGCGATGTTTTTCTCTGCAACTGGAGTGCCACAGAGAGCATGTGGGTGCTCCCTTCTTGGCACAGAGCACTGTAGATGGCAAGTGAAATTACTTTAGTGGGAGAGATTGCCGTGGAGGTTGGGCAGATGTTCCTACAGCAGTGTGAAGCACCACAGCCGGTGGGTAGAAGTTCCCCCAGACACTTGTAGAGCCTTGATGTGCAGGCTGGAGTTTCCCCAGCCATTTGAAGGGGAGATGCCCCATCTGCTTGGGGTATGGTGGAGGGAAGGTGTGATTTCCCTAGCTGTGTGTAAAGTCAAAAAGTGCAGATGGAAGAACCCCCAACTGGGCTGTCAGAGTTACCATAGGCAGAGGGACGTGGCCTGGAGGCCAGTAGTGGCTCATGAAAGGTAAATTAGGGAGGAGAGGAGAAAACAGAAAACAAAGACTAGAGCAAAAATAAAAAACAAAACTAACACAAACACAGAAAAATACAAAGACAAAATAAAAGTAGAAGCAGTCAAAAAAAGAAAACAACAAAAATGGAAAACCAAATCTGTTTTGACTGTGATGGGAAAGAGAGAAGAGCTAGTAAAAGGGGAGAAAAGAAGAAGAAAAGTAAGATAAAAAGAGTAGGAAAAAATAGCTGAGTCCATGTTGTGCCATGTGTAGTATTGCCTTATGATGTGTGCAGCACTGTCGCAGGAGACAACTCTTCCCACTGGGTGGGCGGAGTTGCCCTAGGCAGAGAATAGGTGGGTGAAAATCAGCAGTGGCACATGGAAGGAAAGAGAGAGAGGATGTTAGAGAACCAGCCCCTAATACATCATCACTGACCCAATAGACACAATGATACAGCAATAACAGATAAAGATTATAGTAGAGTCAGAAAATATGAGAGAGAGAACTAATGGAGTCAGACACATTTCATGACAGCATGCTCCTCTCCTGGATGGCCATGATCTCAACAGCCAGGTCCACACACAGCCTCGGCAGGAAGTTGGGAGTGGGGGTAGCTGGCCAGATGAAGCCGGGAAGCTGGCTGCAGGGATCCAGAAAGCCAATCAGAGGGAGCTCCAGGGGGAGCGTGCTGGAGGAAGCTCCAAGTTTATTGCTCATCAATGTTTTTATCTACTTTGGGGGCATGGTCACAGGTAACCACATATTACGGAAGGGGATATATGATAGGCATACACATCATGGAAAGGAGATATATAATAGGCATATGTGTAACAGGAAGGAGACGTACAACAGGAAGGGGGTGAGCTAAGGGTATATGCATGACAAGAAAGGGAGGGGCTAGGGGTATACATGAGACCAGGACAGACCCTACACTCAATGTGGCAGCCTCACCTTGATCATCCTTTGGTGGTCTTGAGCTCCCTGACTCTCCTATGACGAAGTAGTCTATCACTATCCTTATCAGAAGGGCGTGAACCCTTCTTTAGGGTGAGACAGACAATACAGTCTGATTGTTCTAGATGGCCGATAGCCCTTAAGAAGAATAGCTCCTGACCTCCTTTGATTGGCCTCCAAGTGTATAGTCATTTGCCACATGTAGCAAGCAGCTAAGTATGGCATATATTTGGGGGAGACAACTCGGGAGAAATCGTTCTATTCCCCACAAGAGGATAGAAACAGAAAAGAAGAAAGAAGAGAAAAAAAGAAGAGGAGAAAGAGAAAGAGGGAAAAACACAACTGTGCTTGCTAAGATTGACTGTCTTGGGAAAGAGAGAAGAAAGAGATGAGAATAAAGAGATAGCTGATCCCCGATTGCTTGACTGGGGGGCGGGAGGGGTTTAAGTCCTGCCCCATGGGGGCAGGTTGGTATGCCCTTTGAATGCAGGGTCCCTTTGATGCTGGGCAGAATTGCTCTAGTTGACAAGATCACCATAGAGGCCAGACAGAGGTTTCCTTAGCAGCGTGGGGTGCTGTAGAGGGCCGTCTCAGCTGCCTTGTGTGGTGTGCAGTGTTCTCACAGAGGGCAGGCTGGAGTTTCCCCTGCTATTTGGGTTGAGTTGCCGTAGGTGGAGGGTAGTAGCCCCAAAGCTCTGCTTCCCAGTCTCCCTTCCCTTTCCTCCTAATTTTCTGGTCTAGCAGCAGGAGAGCCAGGCAGGTAGATCCATCTAGATGTCATCTTCCCATCTCTCCAGTCTTACATTTTTGCTGACGCCCAGCTCCAGGCACTAGGCATATAAAGACATGGTGCCAACATACGCTGCACCCTTAATTGGATGTCCGTGCTGTGACACAGGAGGATTCAGATGGTCCCAGCGGGTGTTAGGGAAGGTTCCTGGGAAGCTATGACACCTAAGCTTATTCCTCGGAGAATGTAAATGTCATCTAAGAATAAGACATCGGATGTGAGGGAGAGCATGGCATGACAGAGACTTGGTGGTGAGAGGGTCATGGGGATGCTCATTATAACTTGGCTGCTCCAGGTACAGCATGTACAGTATATACAGTAAAGGTGCTATACGTTTATAACTGCGCATTGTTGTGAATGATGCTATCATTACTAATAATGTTAGCAATAACACAATTCTTAAAGACAAACAAAAAATCCAATCGATTTCTATTTTCTTAGCCTTTCTCTACAGATTTCTGTTTCCAGGACACATCATTATGCCATTTCTTGGCTCAGACAGTTTTCAGATTTTCCTTCTTTCAATTTATGACTCAGTTTTCAGGAGTCAGATCTTTTGTAGACTGTCCAGCCATGGGGAATGAATGTATTTTAATGACAAAACCAAAGTTTTGCATGGTCAGGAGGAAGACCACAAGGGTGCAATGCCATTCTCATCATATCAAAGTGAGGGCACACTCTTCTATTCACACTGATGCTGATGTACCCTCTTGATAGGTTGAGTTGATGGTCACTTGACTGGTAGTGTTGATCAAGTTTCTCCACTCTAGGTTTGACTCTGGGCTGGCTGGCTCCCCTCATGTGTCTTGAAAATAATAATAAACTGTAATTTATCAAGGGATCCCAAGAGTGAGAGGGTAGAAGGAAGGCTAAAAAGAAGAGCCAATACCAAGGGCTCAAATAGAAAGTGAATGCATAGAAAATGATTATGGCAACATATGTACAAATATGCTGGATATAATTGATGTATGAAATGTTATAAGTGGTGTAAGATTCCTCAATAAGATGATTTTTTAAAAAAAAGTCCCTCCACTGTATAGCTATTATTTTTAAATCTTCTGATATATACTGTACTTTTTGAAAAGAAGTCATTCTGTGAGGCCTACACCTTGAGGGTGGAATAACTACATAAATTATTCTAAATTATTCCTCACAGATTTGTCTCTTTTCTCTCATTTATTAATTGAGTCGATCATTTATGTATGTTATTTTGAAGACATGGATATGTTTTTCTATATTGGGTGTTATAATTCAATATTAACTAATTAATTAATTTTCATGCTTAACTTGTTCCGTTGTTGATCATTGAGACATCTTTCAGTTGTTTGCTAGGTTTTTGACTACTTTTTATATGTGGCAATTTTTAGTTCGTATTTTTGCTTCTCGCTTTTCTGAGCATGTCCTTACTTTTTTCACCTTTCAAAATGCTCCAAGCTCAACTAGTGTATTTTCTGCCTAAAATAATATTAGAAACCAAGATCTGAGTACTACCCTGATCATTGCTACTGGATATTGTTCGTTCAGGCCCTCCAAATGAACTAAGCAAAATGCCTATCTCTCTGTGTGTGTTCGTACTAGCATATATATTTATAAATATTTCTATATGTAAGCATCTGTAGATACAGTAAACTAAACATGAGTTCATATTAATGTCTCTAATTCTAATCTATTTCTGCTGGGTAGCTTTCTCCCCTTGTTTATTTGAAACCTCCCACCCCAATAATGAGAAAGCTGGCGTCCACCATCTGCCATACATTTGCTTAATTGTTCAATTCCAGCATACACGGATAGTGGTTTCAGAATTGTTAACTCATGTATGCACGGGAAAGAACTTTATCGACTAGCGTGAGTGCATAAAAACAGTAATTTTTGCCTTCAATATTAGAAACACCACTAATTTCCAGAGGTATTTTTTCCACCTCCCTCTTTATTGAGATCATTTCCTATATCCAGAAAACAAGTAGATCCTCTTGTTACAGTTTTCATGACCTCTGGAATACCCCAAATTTCAAATTATATATAGTTAAATTTGCATTCAGGAAGGTTTATTCATTAGGAGAAAGCTAACGATGTCTATCCCCCTAACAATTCGTGTTCTAAGAAACACTCCAGAGCGTTTCTTTTCTGTCTTCCTGTATCACCCTGAGTCAGAAGAGACTCAACAGCAGTGAGTTGTGAGAAGTTTCACTCTTGGTGCTCTACAGTTTTATGAGTCAAGATGGTAACTTGCAGTATTATACAGAATATTTTTACTAACCTAAAAGCCCTTGCTCTTCACCCATTAATCACTCACCTAGTCTATCCAACTCAATATCAACTACTATACTTTTACAAACAGTTTTATTGGTATTAGGCACATATACAATTCAATAGTTCAGTCACAGCAAGAGGGGTTGTACAATCATCACCACAATCAGTTTTAGAACACTTTCTTCTTTCTTGTCCTCATTGTTATTAGCTCACCACTCCCCACCCCCCACAACCTGCCATGCCCCCAAGGAACCATTAATCCAGTTACTGTCTCTATTGATTCATCTATCCAGATTTTCATACACAGAGAAACATTGAAAAGACCAAGCAAACAAATGCAAAACCACTAGCAAGAATAACAAAGTGAAACAGATAAAAACCTCAATCAAAAAGAAAGCAGAAAATATTTAAAAAGTAGAACAAATTTTAAATGGATCATTAGGGAGATCACATAACCGGGTGCTAACTTTTAACCTGACTATACCTGCCACAATCCACTATCCAATGCCTTCGGCATAAAGGATTTCTTCAAGGGCTTAGTCCATGTGTATCGCTCCCCTCCCCCCCACCTTTTTAACTGAAACAGCTCTAAAATGGACTAAAAAGAAGATCAAATGATAAGACATTACATTTTGGCCTAACTACATCTGCCACAATCAATTTTAATATCCTCTGTCTAATAGCAGGGCTATTTACATGTCTGAACTATGATCAAAGGGGATTCACTGGAGACATACTCCATGTGTGGACCCTGCAAATGGGTTTCCACTGTCGTCTATAACCTTTTGCAGACCACGTATTTGCAATTTAACTTCTGATACCATTCCTCCCTTTAGGTTTGGATTATACTATTTGCAATCCTTGTATCACACAGGTTGGTGTGCTTCTTACCTATGGATTTAGTTGATTCATCAGTCAGATAGTTGCTTATTTGGTAAACAGACCTTTAAGGCCCAGACACGATCCTTTCTGGTAGCCAGGCACCATCTAGTTTCTTCAACACACTTTTCTATAACATCTTCAATGACCTCTTCATGAGGCTGAGCATCAAGCAGGGTCAAAGGAACTAATTTTTCTTACATTGGGGCTAGAATTAAGTGCACCATTCATGCAGCTATTGTTTATATGTGCCTTCTGTTCATGTTTGGAGACATTATTGTCATTTATTATAGAATATTATCAATTATTCCCTTGGATAATTCACTTCACTGCCATAGAGGCAATGCTACCCTATAGGATAGGGTAGAACTGCCCCTGTGAGTCTCCCAGCTTCCAAATCTTCATAGGAACTATTGTACTTTTTACTGCTCCTGGAGTTTTGCCTTTATTTACAGAAATTCCTCCAAATGAACTCATACAGTATGCAAACATTTTTATTAGCACTATCATCTGAGTCTATGTACCCAATGCCATTTTTCTATGATATTTTCTCTTCCCTGCCGCCCTTTGTCACCCTCTTTAACCTGTCTTGGCTTCGTGTCTCTACTCTCCATCAAGCAACCATAATCAATTCATGTCTTTCTACTGAGCACTTTCCCATGCCGCTATCTCTTTCCCATGCGACCCTGAACCATTTCACCCCTGCACTCTCTCTGATGTAATCTCCCACCCACCCATCTCCCTCTTGCTTCCTCCGCTTGAGCTATTCATGAACCTCCCAGGAATCCTTCGACCTCAGGGTTGGTAAGACAGGGTGCATGAAATAGTAACGCACCCTATTATGGATTGATTTGTGTCTCCCCAAAGCTATGCTAAGCTGGATGGAACCTGACCACCTGAAGCACTCTTCATAGATACTGATGTGGTATGCAACGTTCATGCCACAACTTTTTCACAGTGTGTTGCAAAGACACAGGAGAGGAGAGATGGTAGGGTGAGCTTCAAGCCCCAACTGCTGCTGTTGGTTCCAAGGCTGTGATTGACATTCATCATCATTCTCTTTAGCCATCACATACAGCAGAGTCTGCTTCCTCCCTTCAACAGCTTCCTACTGCTCTGAAGACTTACTTGGTGTGGTAGCACGGGCCTGCATCACTGAGGGTTCTGAGGTCTTTGGTATCATATCCTTATAGGCCACAGTAGCTGGGTTTCCCATTTTCAGTTAAAAGCAGGTATGGGACAGTCAAGACTTCTCCTAAGGAGTCACTTAAGTGTCAAACACATTCCTCCTGCCCAGTTATGTAGTGGAATCCAGTTATACATTTTCTTTTTTAATTTAACTAAATCATTTTATTGGGGATTCTTTTAAAATCATTTTATTGGGGGCTCATTCAAGTCTTATCAAAACCCATCTATCTATTCATTATGTCAAGCACATTTGTACCTTTATTGCCGTCATCAGTTTCAAAACATTGTTTTTTTCTACTTGAGCCCTTGGTACCAGCTCCTCTTTCCCCCTCTTCCTTCCTCACCCTCCAAGCCTTGTGAACTCTTGATAATTTAGAAATTATTTTTATTTTCATATTTTATGTAAGTACTTATTTGCATCAGTGTACATGCTCTGGTCTAGCAGATTTGTAAGGTAGAACTGGGGTCATGATAGTGGGGGCGGGGACGGGGAGCATTAAAGAACTAGAGGAATGTTGTACAACTATACATTTTCCAGTGACAGCTCTGTGCTGGTCCACCAACAGAGTTGTATCTATGCTTTGTAGGAATCTTTCTGGGCTCCTAGTGGAGACATTATCTCATTCAACAAACCAGAATATAAAGACCCATTGTATCTGATGTGGTGAAAATTCTAAACTCAAAGTCCCCAACTGGATCACTAGATTGATGTAGCCCCCGCCATACCCACTCTTCGGTTACTTGATTTAGGTTTTTCAAGCATAGAGCTAGCACTCTACAATGCCAATGCTGAAAAGTATTTGCTACATTTTGAAAGACAGAGCCTCTAGCAGATGGATATAGGGCTTCAACTCAAGTACTCCCTCAATGCAAGAATAGTTGTTTGTTAAACTGGCATTCCATGATGCTCACAATTGCTGAAGACAAAGCTGTTGCATAAGTACATGTGGTGAAGAAAGTTGATGGTACCCAGCTGTCAAAAGATATAACATCTGGGATCTTAAAGGCTTGAAGATAAACAAGCAACAAGCAACTTCTAGTTCAGAAGCAACAAAGTCCACATGGAAGAAACACACCAGCCTGTGTGATCACGAGGTTTTGATAGAATCAGGTATCAGGCATCAGAGAACAAAAAATCATATTGTAAATGAGGAGAAATGCAGAGTGGAGACCCAAGGCCCATCTGTAGGTAAATGGACATTCCCTTACAGAAGTGTTGCGGGAGGAGACAAGCTAGTCAAGGTGCAGTGTAACACTGATGAAACATACAGCTTTCCTCTAGTTCTTTAATGCTTCCCACACCCCACCACCACCACTATCATGATGCTAATTCTACTTTACAAATTTGTCTAGACCAGAGGATGTACCTTGGTAACAAAAAGAGCTGGAAACACTGGAAATTCAGAACAACGAGAGCATGGATACCAGGAGGGGAAGGGGAAGGTGGGGAAGAAAAGAGACTTGATCACAATAATTGATTTACATATGACCCCCTCGGTGGGGGTGGGGAGGCGGCGGACAGCAGAAAATTGGGTGAAGAGAGACATTGCACAGTTTAAGACATGACATGATAATAATAATAATTTATAAGTTATCAAGGGTTTATGAAGGAGGGAGGGTTGGGGAGGGAGCAGAAGAAAATGAGGAGCTACTACCAAGGACTCAAGGAGAAGGAAAATGTTTTGAGATGGGAGATAGCTATAAATGTACAAATGCACTTGACAAATGGATGGATGTATGGGTTGTGATAAGAGTTGTATGAGGCCCCAATAAAATGATTTGATAAAAGAAAGACTGAGCCTAACCCTTTAGGATGTGTTGTCAAGGTCTCTTGGGCAGGTGATCCCCTCTCCATGACTCCACCATCGTCAGCTCTTCTGAGCCCAGTGAGGCTGTCTTCCTGCTACCCTTTCATGTGTTCACCTGGACCTGTGGGGTGGGCATGCTGTAACAACTCGTCATATGACACTTGTTTTCCTGACTATCTGGAAGGAGGAATACGCACCATTCAACTGATACTGTGAACTAAAGCTTTGTTGAGACAAGATGAAGTTGTTGGGTTTTGAACACATGGCAGTCAGGCAGACGTCTCGGGAAAATTTTAAAAGCAAATTTGAATCTGGAACTGAAAAATCATTGAGTTGACAGGATGATACAAATGATAAGAATATATGCATAAATTATGTCCTTTATATTTTAAGCTTACTCTTCTGCTTTGGTCATTAACATTTTATTACAGGAAAAAGAATGAGTCTATGCATACATATATGCATACACACATGTGCTTGTGTGTACACAGAAATGCACACAACAGGTGTATTCACATACATACGATATGTACATGTACATGCATGCAGACACACAAGCATGCAAGCACAGACCTACAGATACATACATCGCTGTCTTCACATTTGATCTTCCTTCTCATCCACACATATGGGCTTACTCTTTGTCGAGGATTTCAGCAAAGTCACCTCACTTGACTAGGTGAGACGAGCGGCGGCACGCTTTCAGGTGAGGCAACCAGGGTTCCATGAGGGCGGGGTGCAGCCTCCATGTCCTATAGTCAGGAAGTATTAGCACCAGGATGGACTCGATGTGTGCCTGACTGCCACCCAGTGCTGTACCCACCGGACACACTGCCTATCTCTTATTTGCCTTCTCCACATGCTCTCACCACAGCAGAATCAGCAAACGCCTGGGAATAAATAGGTCCAGATCCATTTTGGTTTCAGGGATTGTAGAACTACTAAAGATTAAAAAAAGAAATATTAAAGAGACATCTATTCCAAGGGACCATGACTGAATCCTTTTATGTGCCTGACCCTATGATGGTTTCTGGGGACAGAGATTATACAGGGTAGATAGTTCTGCATCACACTCCAGGGTCTAGGCTTATGGGGGCAAGGGCTCTGGCGATGGATGTTACATAGGGAAGGTGACCTTGTCCTAAGACTGTCGAGAGTCTGAGATGTGCTCCACACTTATATTCTAGATAACTACTTTAAAAAGCAGGTGAATATCATGGAGGAGACATTTCAAGTGCTCTGGGGATGCAGTCAGGTAAGCCTGGGACTGGAGTTCAAAGCTTGGGAGAAGTCTGGGAGTTCAAAACCACCAGCTAAATGTCTTTCTGTTCCCCAAAAGATTTAACACTTCAGAAACTCAAAGGGGGCAGTTTACTCTGTCCACTGGAGTCATCATGATTCAGAATAGACTCAGTAGCAGAGAGAGGCTATGTCAGGTGAGCCTTGTTCACTGAAACAATTGGAAGTTCAAAACCACTGATCACTTTGTGAGAGAAAGATGAGGCTATCCACCCCAGTAAGGATTTACAGTTTCAGAAACCCTCTAGGGCAGAGGTGGGAAAACTTTTTTTTTTCCCTACCAAGGGACCTTTTGGTATTCATCACATCATTCCTGGGCCATAGGCATCAGACACTTAATTAACTAAACCTTAAGGTGATGACTAGAATGCTTTCTCTTTGGTGAGGAATGTGATGCTAACTGGTATTGATCATTTCATGGGCCTAATACGGAGAAGATAGGAGTTTCGACTCCTGTCAAGAGTTACCGTCTGGGAAACTCCCAAGGGCATTTCTATCCTGTCCTACAAGGTCGCTATGAGTCCGCGGCAACTCGGTGGCGGTGAATTTTTAAAATACAGCCCATGGCAGCAGATATTCCCCCCCTCGCTTAGAGCCACTCTGAGTTGGGATTGACTCAATGCCTGTGGATTTGGTGGGGTTTTAGGGAACAGGCAGCAAGTCTTATTAATGAACAAGATGCGGCAGAGGAGGGAACTTTCTTCAAGATGGCAGACTCGGCCGACATGCTGCCCGAGACAGAAAAGACAGAGAGCAAATGAAACAGATACGGATGATGATGATGATGATGCTAATTCTAGAACCCTGAGTTTTAGAGGAAAGGACAGAGAAGTAGATTGAATACCAACTATAAGAAGTTGAACAAAAGCAGTGAAAGGGAAGACAAAAGGTGAATTGTCGGATAGCCTGATATGGCACAGGCATATTGACATTTTACAGGCAACATTCCATTCAGACAGTGTCCTGGCACACTGCTGACCGACAGTGAGGAATGCAAGCACTCTCCTTATTATCCACTTTGTTCTGATGACCAGTACGGCCAACCCCGCCCTCACTCACCCAGGGGACAGTGGAACACTCCCTGCAACTGACTGACCTGAGTTCAGAGCTCTGGTTCACCTGAGATAAGAGCCCTGTTTCATTTGCTCTACAATTGTGTTCGAATCCCCCCTCATTAGACTAGCGGAACAGGTAGGGCTGAGTGCTGCCTACTCTGGAATAGGTAAAAACTCCTTTCATAACCAGCTGTCTTGCTCATATGCTGGAAAGAATTCCTTCTAGGAATAAGCTGCTTGACTCCCATGGTTTGTACCATGGAACTGGTACAAACTCTTTCTGATTCACAAGCCCTAACTCCCTATAAACAAGTCCACAAGTGTTGAAATACAACCTTGGGTCAATCCTACCTGAGCTTCAAGAACACATGAAGGACAGATTTGATGCATTGAACACTAATGACAGAAGACCTGAGGATCTGTGGAAGGATATTAGGGACATCTTTCATAAAGAAAGCAAAAGGACATTAAAAAGTCCTGAAAAAAGAAAAGATCAAAGTGGATGTCGGAAGAGACTGAAACTCACTCTTAATCATATAGTAGCTAAGGAAAATGGAAGAAATCATGACATCAATGAGCTGAATAGAAAATTTCAGAGAGAAGCTTGAGACGACAAAGGAAAATATCATAATGAAATGTGCAAAGAACCAGAGTGAGAAAATCAAAAAGAAAGAAAACACTCAGCACATCTTAAACTGAAGGCATTAAGAAAAGTCAAGTCTCAGGTAGAAATATGGAAAGATTCTATGGGCAAACTATTGAAAGATTCAGGAAGCAGCAAAAGAAAAAGCAAACAATATAGGATTACTGTATTCAAAAGAACCTGCTGACCTCCCACCATTTCAGTAGGTAGCACATAAGGAAGAACCAATGGTGCTGAAGGAAGAGGGCCAAGATGAACTGAAAGCATTAGTCAAAAACGAGGCTCTATTGCAACTGAAATGTTTAAATAAACTGATGAAGCACTAGAAAAAAACAATGATCTATTCCTGGAAAATCTGGACACAGCCACATGGTCAACTGAATAGGAGGATTCATATTTGTACCCATTCCAAAGAAAGGTGACTCAACAGAAAGCTCAAATTATTGAATAATATCATTGCTATCTCAGGCAAGTAAAATTTTGCTGAAGATCAACCGAGAATACATGTAGCAATACATTGCCAGACAGCTGCCAGTGGTTCATGCCACAATTAGGGACATAGAGCAAAGGAAATCTTTGCTGATACCAAAGGGATCTTGGCTGAAAGCAGAGAATTCCAGAAAGATGTTTGCTTGTGTTTTATTGACCAGGCAAAGGCCTTCCATTGTATGGACTATCATAAACTATGGATAGCCTTCTGAATTCCAGAATCACTTCCTTGTGCTCCTGTAGAAATTGCACAGGGATCAAGAGACAGTTGTCAGAATGGAACATGATTTAGCATCAGGAAAGGTTTGTATCAGGTTTGTATCTTCTCACCATACCCATTCAATCTGCATGCTGAGAAATCATTAGAGAAACAGGATTACATGAAGAAGAATGTGGCATCGGGATTGGGGGAAGATTTATTTATAGTCTTCTACATGCAGCTGACACAATTTTGCTTGCTGAAAAGGAGAAGGACTTGAAGCACTTGCTGATGAAGATCAAGGATTGCAGACCCCAAATCCTTGTAACTGTGCAAATAGGTAACATCCTGATAACTAGTAAAAATATTGAAGTTGTCAAGGATTTCATCTTGCTTGAATCCACAATCAATGTTCATAGAAGCAGTAGTTAAGAGATCAAATGATGCATTGTCTTGGGGAAATCTGGGGCACACTACCTCTTCAGAGTGTTGAAAAACAAGGATGTTACTATGTTACCATGAAGATTAGGATGTGCCTGATCCAACCCTGGGTATTTTCTTTACTTTCTTTCTTTCTTCTTCTTCTTCTTTTTTTTTTTTTTGATTCTTCCAGTGCTTACATCTCCTTTATTCTAGAACAGCCACCCCATCCAGAATGTCAAGAGAATTTAAACTAACCAACAGGACTCTGTCTTCGGGAATGACTTGGGACCAAAGCTGGCAAGTGAAAAGAAGCCTCCCCATCTGCATTCTGGAAAGCATTCTGTTGTTCTTGTTGGGGTCTGTCAAATCCATTCCAGGTATTCGTGACCCCACGCACAGCAGAATGGAACATCGCCTGTTCTCTGCATCCTCCATATCACTGCGGCACTGGAGCCACTTGTCGCAACCACTTTGTCAATTCAGCTCCGGGAGGGCGTTCCTCTTTTTTGCTGGCCCTCTCCTTGACCAAGAGAACATTGTTCTATCAGGACAAGTCTCTTTGATTAGAGGGCACTCTAAATCCTGAGAAAAAAAAATACTGACACACAATTAGCTCAGCATTGAGCCATTTTTTCGGATGGTTGGAGATCTGAATTGATAAGATGCCATGGTATTCTGATTGCCTCATAGACACAGGAAAGCTGACGGTTGAAAAGAATTGATGCGTTTGAATTGTGGTGCTGGAGAAGAATATTGAAAGTACCAGAACTGTCAAAAGGACAAACAAATCTATCTTGGAAGAAGTCTGGTCAGAGTGCTCCTTAGAGACAAGGAGGGTAAGACGACATAGTTTGGACACATTGTCTGGAGAGCCCAAATCCTGGAGAAGGACATTGTGCTTGGTAAAGTAGAGGACAATAAAAAAAAGAAGGTTTTCAAAGAGATGATTGACACAATACAATTGTGAGGATGAGACAGGACTGGGCAGCATTTTGTTTTGCTGTTCCTAGGGTCACTATGAGTTGAACCTGGCTTGCTGGCCGCCACATACAACATATAAGTTGGTAGAAATGCTCTCCAGAGCCTGTATCCCACTGTTTCCCACCCTACCCTGTCGGCTTCTTAGCTGGAAGACGGTGTGCACCACCCACCTCACCACCCAGTGTTTCCTTTGTTGGTTATTTTTACATTTCTTTCACTTTCCTTGTTTTTATCCTTTCTTTGCTTTCTTTTTTCTATTTCTCATGTCATTAGCCATTTCCTCCTCTCATGCTTTCTTTTTCATTTATTCTTTTTATGTCCCCCTTACCCAATTGGTATATTGTGTTATCTTTCTTTTTTTCCTACTCAGTTTTACATTCTTTTCCTTTTATTTATTAAATGACTTTTCTTGATATTATCTGCTTGTTTTCTCCTACTTGTTTATTCATTTTTAATTTTGGAGGGAGAGCTGCTGTTTGATTTTCTTTTTCTCTCTCTTTCTTATTTCACCTAATGGAAGACAAAACTCTGCCCATATGACCCAGCTACATCCATACCTTCTGCATCCATACCTATTAGATTATGGTCTTATTCCTACTTATCATTCATAGACAGTCTAAAGCACACATCAAATACACCTTCAATTGTACTGTGCACACAGCAAATGGGGAATTGTGCACACACATTCTCTCTTATACCCATCAGGAGACTGGTGGTCAAATCATTAATTAAATGCAAACAAATACCACAATACTTTTAGAGATCGTGAACTGCTGACCTTTCGATCTCAGCCCAACTCATAGCCACGATGCTACCAGGCAGGGCTCATGAGAAACAAGATAGTGTTTCGAACAAAGGACCAATATACTGAGCCCAAAGATCTTTCTCAGGCATAAAAAGCATTAGAATGACCAGATAAGAAATCAACAAGAATGATAGGCATTTTCATGTATTGAGAAAAAGATTTTTTAAAAAAAGTAATAGATGAGGAGGCAGGAGAATAGGGTGCCAGATAGCAAACAGGGGAGGATCCTGTTTCTGCTCACCCAGTCAAACCCGTCTCATTGGCCTCTGGGAGCTCTTGGAGAGAGCAGACTACATGGGCAGCTTGACTACCCAAGCAAAGTCTTTCACCATTTAAAACTTTGTTTTTTTTAACTTCTTTCTCTAGGGCCTCTCACCCCATGTCCACTTATCTCCCCCACGTGACTGCCAGGTACACATGTCAATACCACCAACGGAGCAGGACTCCCCGACCAAACTTCAGTTTGACCTTTTAGTTTCCATTTTGATGCAATTTCTTTTATTTTAATTTCATCAACATTGCTTTTGCCTCTCACTTCCTGTTTCTGTGCGGCATAAATGCTCTCTCCCAGGTGGACACAGGCAAGCCACACCCACCCAAACTGCTTTTAGTTTTTTTTTAACCAGGCTTTCTCTCCCTGGCCCTGGAGAGCACAGATTAGCCAAGAGTTCTTGCTCTCACAGGAACAGAACTCCATATACACACCTGAGCCAAGCCCCCATCTATCCTTCCCTCCTATTCTCTGAACATATAAATTTCAAATATTTTTTACTTTTCCTTCTCAGTTTTCCTTCCCCTTTTCTTTTACTCCTTCTTTCCTTTTCTGCTTTAATTCTACTTCTTCATCTAAATATATAGAAATAAACACACACATATATATGTATATATGTGCTTACGTATATATACAAGGGGGTACCTGGATTTTTTGAAAAAAAACTGGATTTTTTTCAACGCTACGTATTTGTGGCAATCATGTACTTGAAGCATGACTGGGAGATTAGGGGTAGAGTCTAGCCTGTCAATCTGGAGATAGCCAATGAGCAGAGCCAATGAGGCCTCTGTGTGGGCATGACTCTCCTGAGAATTCTGGGAAGTCTCGCAGTATTTTCCCAATTGGAGTGGAGAGAATGAATTGAATCTCCAAGAGGAGGAACTACTGACAAGGCAAGATGACAGCATACTGATCAATCCTGATTCCTAGAGACTGGAGGAGCCAGAGAAGAGGCTACATAGACTTTCCCTGATGGAGCCAAACCTCTGGGACTGGAGAAGCCCTGCGGAGACCCCTGCCAGTGCTGAGATTCTTCTATTGCCACCGGAAACACAAGACTCTGCACCCACTCACCTGTAATTGTGCTGATGTCATCGAGCATGCTTCGTAAGTAGGAAGGAGACTTTATAGGCTGGTCTCAGACATATGGGCTAATATCGGACTTATGACTTTGGATTGGACAGGGTTGGGATGCTTTCTTCATGTTTTATTCCTCTTGTATATAAGCCTTTCCTTTATATCTGTGTGTGTGCTTATGAATTTGTTTCTCTAGTCTATCTGAACTAACTGTATTTAAATTTAAAAAATTAATTTTGGCAACTCCTACAGATATTATAACAATCCACAATTCAATTAGATCAAGCATAATTGTACAATTGCTGCCACCATCAGTTTCAAAACATTTTCTTTCTTCTTGAATTCTTTGATACCAGTTCCCCTTATCCTCTCCCTCCTCCATACTATCCCTAGGAACCCTTATTATCAAATCTTATCATAGCATATATTATTATTATTTTAATTTTTGCTGCACATTATACTATCTAATCTATCCATTCAGCTACAATTCTGCTATTTGTTCCCCTTCAGTGGGGTTATACAGACATCATTGCTATTAGTCCCGTTACCCTCTTACCATACTCTCAGGGAATCATTACTCCCGTTACTGTTTCTGAAGAGTTTATCTATCTTGGATATAATGCATCAAATGGTCTTAATTATACAAACAAACATATGCAGATCTAACAAAATTAACGAGGTAAGACATCTTGAAAGTACTCCCCAATACATTTATTTGTCACAAAATACTGCAATTCCATTCTTGGAAACATTTTCAAACTCGTCTGTTTGCATGGCTGACAACACCTCCCTTGTTTTGTCCTTCACCTCTTTCTTCTACATTGTGAAATAGCTGTTCTTTCGTGTCCCTCTTCATTCAAGGAAACAAAAAGAAGTCCTACGGAGGAAGGTCAAGTGAGTGAAGTACATGGGGCAAGAGAAGCACGCTGTTTTTTTTGCCAAGAAACTGGCACACTGAGATGACTGCATGAGAAGATGCCTTGTTGTGGCGACAAAACCAGACCCCTATCTTCCACAAATCAAGCCTTTTTGGGTTGCACACTATTATATAAGCTTTGTGTGTGTGTGGGGGGGGGGGCCTGCAGGGAGGTGACAGTGGCATCTTCCACTGGCTTGATTGATGTTTGTTTTCAGAGTTGTAAGAATAGCACCATGTCTTATCAGCAGTAACCACCCTGGGAAAAACAAGTCTGGGTTGCTTTGGAGCTGTTCTTTCAAAACATGACATGCTTTCACTTGACACTCATTTTTTTTGGCGGTAAGTTAAAACCTGAGGCACAAATTTCACAGTGACCCTTCTCACTCCGGTTTCCCATTAAAATTCAATGAAAGAGAGCTTCGAGATAGTCCAGATAACATCCTCATCTCTTCAATGGTCAATGGTCCACGAATTTTGTCAACATTTTTGTCCCTTCAGGAAGTTGACAGATATCCAAAATGAGGTTTGTCATCAATTTACATTTCACCTATTTTGAAATGAGAAAGACATTTGTACACTTGAGTTTTTTTTCCCATAGCGCTGTCCTTGTAAGCTGTGTTCACATCACAACAGTCTCTCTGACAATTTTTCCCAAGTGAGAAACAAAATTTCACAGCTGCACCCGGTTCTCTTAAATGGGCCATCACAAAATATGAGGTTTCAGAGAAACTGCTTTTCCGAAAAAATTCACTGTGACCAGAGAAAACCTTCCCAGGTGACCCAACTGGGTGCACCAACTCAGAACAAGATTGCTTGATGCTCACATCGCAGGAAAAATCTGTACTATGAAGGCTCTGCCCAGCAGATCTTTTTCTATTTGGGGGGGAGGAGGGGGAGGAGGTGTGGTGTATATGGATATACTCGCTTCTAGTTTTATTATTTGCTTACAGTTTTTCTCTTGCTCCACCCACTATCTCTTTCTACTTCCCCTGTCAATGAATGATGCTGGAAAAATTGCATCTGCATTTGCAGAAGAGTGAAACAGGACCCTTACCTCATACATAAAAAGAAACTCAAGATGGATTAAAGCTCTTAATATAAATGACAGAGCTGTAAGGATCATCAGTGAAAAAAAATTGAACTAACTTATGGGCTGTATTGTGGGGCATACATATACTACCAACTATAATAAATGAAGCAACTATAATAGTGGATGATAAAATAGTTGACTGGGACAGACAATCAGAAAATTTTGCACACCAAAAGAGAAAAGGGAGTCTGCCTATTGGGAATATAATCATTAGCAATAACACAATGGGAAAGGGCTAAGTACTAAAATATCTAGAATTCTGTAACATGTCAATAAGAGAAAATCAATTAAAAATTGGGCAAATGAGTGAATACATAGTTCACAAAAGACACTCAAATAGCTAACAGACACATCAAAAAAATGCTCACAATCACCAGCCTTCCAGGAGATGTAAATCAGAACAATGGTATGGGATCATTTTACACCTGCAACAATATCCCAATTAAACAAACAAAAACAAATAGAAAACAACAAAGGCTGGAGAGGGTGCAGAGAGATTTGAACTCATATACTGCTGGTGAACATGCAACCATGTACAACCAGGGTAGAAAACAATATGGCCCTACCTAAAACAACTGGGAATGGAAATACCATACACCCAGCAATAGCTATCTGGATGAATACTCCAAAGAAGAGACAGATAAGCAAATGTCTGTTCGCCAATAAACACCAAGACAATGGTTTCCTTGTGCTCTCAGACCATGCAATTGTTATCCCATACAATCCAGCAGCACTTCTGCTGGTCATATAGCCTTAGGAAGTAAGCAACATAACAGGGACAGACTCATGTTCATGAAAGTTTTGCTCACAATATAAGAAGTTGGAGACAGCTCAAAACTCCATCAGTAGAAGAATGGCTAAAGAAACTTTGAGACATATACACCATGGAATGCCACACAGCATTAAAAAATACTGATGGGAAAAATATATATTGATGAAAATGCCAAGTACCTCATAACATGAATGCACCTGGAAAACAATGTACTGATTGAAGTTAGTCAATCGTAAAAGGACAAGGTGTATTCAATCATTCCTGTAGAACTACACTAAAGCAAAGACAGGCAGCTGTTCTCAGGTCACATAATCATTTAATGCCATCTCCTAAACAATGGGGTGGTGACTGTAAGTTTTACCATGCATTTACTGCTCCTTTATTTGTACCTCTTTGTGTTAGGCTGGGTATGTGAGGTAGTTAGAAAGAAGGATCTGGCATGTCCCTCTCCGTGCCCGGAGGACCCCTACAGGAGGTTGCTATGGAGAACCAGAAGAGGTCCAGCCAATCATTAAGGCTAAGGGGCATGCGCCAATTCAAGCCTGAGGCAGGTGGGTGGTAACCTGGGTCAGCCCAAACTAGTCCAGGTGGGCTTAGTTCAATCAATGAGGTCAACCAATACCTAAGACCACACATTCCAACCAAAGGCCCCAAATACTGGGACCTCGAGATCACCAGTCCCATTCTGTATCTTCTCTGCCTTCTGCTCTTCTATGCCCTGGTCTCTCTGGCCCTGGGTTACCACACATGGGTGTACAGTCCCATGAGGTGTCCCAGGTTTAGTGATTGTAAAGGCTAAAACTTCTTCTGTCTTTTATAAAAATCCACTTGGATCAAAAACCAGGCTTTGCCGTGAATTCTTTCTCATGCGAAGCCAAGAACTGAGGTATTTCCAACCCCAGAAATCTAACGGGTAGACTAGAAAAAGAAATTCAGGGACATTCATGTATGTGTAAGAAAGACGTTTATATCAATAAGTAGTTATATATTAGGAAAACATCCCAACGCAGTCCAGATCAAGTCCATCATTCTGATACTAGTCCATAATCCAGGACTAGTACATAAATTTCTCTTCAGACACACGAATCTTTATGCCACAATGCAGAATGCAGGAAGATCATTGGTTGGTGAGTGAATAAGTCTTACAGCTCCAATGGAGGTGAACACATCACCAGGGTTCTGACTGCCATCAACATGACTCAGAGTGGCTCATCAACAGGAAGGTGAAGGCAGAGAGAAAGAGAGGCCTGCCTTCAGAAAGCCATTTATCTCCATCCTCCTCCATGAACTCGTGATAATTTATAAATTATTATGATTTTGTCCTATCTTACACTGTCCAATGTCTCCCTTCACCCATTTTTCTGTTGTCCATACCCCAGGGAGAAGGCCATATTGTAGATCTTTATATTGATTCCCCTTTTCTATACCACCTTCCCTCCACCCTCCTGGTATTGCCACTCTCACTACTGTCTTGAAGGAATCATGTGTCCTGATTCCCTGCATTACTGGTTCTTATCTGTACCAGTGTACATCCTTTGGTCTAACAGATTTGTAAGGTAGATTTGGGATCATGATGAGGGAGGGGAGGGGTGAGATTTGAAGAACTAGAGGAGAGTTGTATTGTTTCATCATTGCTACACTACACCCTGACTGATTGTCTCCTCCTGGGACCCTTTCTGTAAGGGGATGTCCCATTACCTACCTGTTCAGCCTCGAAGAAAAGTCAGAGGCCAATTCAGAGGTTAGGGCAAGCTTTATTGGAGGGCTTGGGGGTGACTTCAGCAACTCAAAGGAGTGTGAGCTGAGGAAGCCCCGCCAAGGGGACAAAAGGAAAAGTTTTTATACCCCCTTGACCAAACGAAGGGAGTGCGCACACAGCTGGGTTTCGTGAGGGAGACGGTTGTTAAATCTATCTAAAAGTCGAAGGAGGATGGGAATGCATATCTTTTAGAAACAGGCAAGCACCTTGATTCCGAGTACAAAGGGTTTCAGGAATTTGTGATGAGGCACAGGGAGGGTTTAGCAGGAGTGAGCTCTTGAGAGGTAAAATGGAGGCGCTGCGCCTAAAAATGGAGTCTCTTGTCCCAAGACCAGACATTCCAGGCCCTGCTTTACAGGGAAAAGGGACGAAGATCCTATCTTCTGTAATTTCTTCCTGCTGGCTTTTGGGCGAAGAGGGGAGGTTTAGGCAGGGCACTGGGATTCCTGGTCAGGCACAGGACGAAGGGGTTGATACAGCTGTGGCATCATTTGGTTGACTGCTATGTGGGTGACTTCACGGAGTCGGTTCTGCAAGAGCTGGATGAGACAAGGGGCGACAGAAAACAGAATTATAACAAAAATTAACAGTCCTACTATGGGAGCAAGGTCAGAGTACAGAGAATTCCACCAGGAAGAAGTGTCACCAGCATTTCGTCGAGTATCCTGCAATGTTTGGACTCTGGTCTCGACTACCCCGGGCTCATTGAGAAAGAGGCAGGTTCCTCCTTTTTCTGCTGTGATGAGATTCCCAGGCTCGGCAGTTCTGCAAGGTAACTTGAGCAAATAACAATAACAATAACTTGAGGTTATTTGTCTTTGGAGAGAAGCTTGGGACTCGACAGAGGCATCGATGGCCAGCTGGAAGCGAGTGGCTAACGCATTTGTTGTTATGACAGTGTCCATGTGCTCTGCCACCCACTCCTACCGCCACTGCTGATGAGGCCAAAGAAAGGCCTACGACTAGTGGGAGAAAAACTGTTCTTTTAGTTCGGCGATCATGGACTTGGAGATACTTATTCTGAAATTTAGCCGGGTTATATATTGTACTGACCATTGGGCTTCTTTACTGGTAAAATAGGGGTATTACAGGGTGAGTTGGTGGGGGTTGACAGCCCTTGTTTCAGGAGTCTATCTATTATGGGTTTCAAGCCTAATCTATTGGCTTTTGAAATGGGAAACTGAGGCCTGTTGGGGAACTTTTCAGGGTTCAATAACATTATCAATACTGGAGTGTGATGTCTCACAATGGATGGTGCGCTGGTTTTCCAGACCTCTGGTGATAAGTCTGGCAAGTGAGAGACAGCTAAGGGTAGCTGTTGTTCGCACCTGGATGAGCCAGGGCCATGCAGGTTACCCAGTACAGCCATCAAAAGGTTTGGGGGAGGTGATGGTAGTCTGGAGCTTGGACAGGACATCTCGCCCCAGCAAGGGGGCTGGACATGATGGGATCACCAATAAAGAGTGGGAAAAAGGAGTCTTGTGAAACGAACCAAAAAAGAGCTGGGGTCTGCATTTGGGGTTGACGGGGACCCGACAATTCCCACCACAGAGACCTGGGAAGGGAAAGTGGGCCCTGAGTAGGAAGGCAGCACAGAGTAGGTCGCCCCCGTATCCACTAAAAAAAGTGGATTTTCCCGCTACCTGGAGCATGACCCTGGGCTCGGCGAGGGCTACCGCAGTCGAGGAGCCAGGGCTGCTTCAGTCCATGAACCCAAGCGACTCCATACCTGCCAGCTCTGCTTCTGGAGCTGCCTGGATCTTGGCGCCTTGGCTTCGCGGGGCCGGGGGCAGAGCCAGGGTCGGGCCGTCCGACTTCCAGTAACCTTCCTGTTTGCACAGGGGGCAGGGCCAGGCAGGAGGCTCTGGGTTGGGGCATGCTTTAGCCCAGTGGCCATCCTTGCCACATTTGAAGCAGGCACCAGCCAAAAGGCGCTGTCCCCCAGGTGGGGCGCGGTGTTGGACGGGATTACCTGCCGGCCTTAGGGCTGCTACCAGGGCTTGGGTTTGGAGGCTTACCTTCTGCTGAGCCTCGCCTGACGAGCTGCTTCAGCTGTTTCCTCTCAAGCCTTGAAAATTTTAAATGCCATCTTTACCAGGTCCTGCGTGGGAGTTTCAGGGCCATCCTCAGCCTTTTTCAGCTTTTTTCTAATATCCGGGGCAAATTGGGAAATGAAATGAAAGGCTAAGAAGGTGGCACCGTTTCTTGACCCTGGGTCTAAATGAATGTACCACACTAGGGCTTCCGGAAGGCGATTGAGAAAGAGGGCTGGGTTTCTGTCTGCTCTTTGGGTCACTTCCCTTAGCTTGTCATAGTTGACTATTTTGTTTGAGACAGCTTCCATGCCCCGGAGAAGGTACCGGAGCATGAGGTTTCGGTGAGGGACATTGGATCCTTGGCCTAATTGATCATTCCAATCTGGGTTTCACCTGGGGATAGCCTGCTCCCCTAAGGGGACAGTATTGTCAATGACATGGTCTCGGTCAGCTTGCTATCTGCCAGAGTCTGTGACACAGCCTCATTCGTCTGCAGTTAGAGTAGAGGCTAGAATGACCTGGATATCATGCCAGGTTAAATCATAAGTTTGGGAAAGGTGTTGGAATTCCTTGCTATATCGGGAGGGATCAGCAGAAAAAGAACCCAAGCGGGTTTCAATCTGAGAAAGATCTTGAAAGGAAAAGGGGACATGGACCTGAACTAAGCCCTCTTGTAGGGGGAAAAGAGTGGCTGGGGGCCGCTCACAGGAGGTCTGGTGAGACCGGGTATGGGAAGAAACTGGGAAGTTAGAGGGTGGGGATCTGGGGAATTGGGGGTCAGAGTAGGTTTTGGTGTTGGTGTTGGTGTAGGTGTAGGGGCAGAGGGGATTGTCAGAGGCGGAGATTGATAGGGTGGGGGGAAGGGTACGCTTAGGAGTTCAGGCGGTTCCTCAGCAGAGGGAGTCAGGGAGAGTTTGGGCGGCAAGAACTGGGCTAGGGGGATTTGATGGGTGGAGGGAACGCAAGCTCCAGAAAAGCCTGCACGTAGGAGTCTTCAGAATCCTTACTTGTCCTCCTATAGAAATTGTCCAGGTCCTGTAGAACGTTGCAATCAAAAGTGCCAGTCGGGGGCCAATGTGACTGGTTATCGAGCTGATACTGAGGCCAGGCAACTTGGGAGAGAAAAACGAGTTTTTTCTTTCTCAAGGTTTGTGCATAACCCAGACCAGAAAAGTCTTTTAAGAGACACCCTAATGGGGTTGAAGGATCAATTTTGGATTGCGCGGTGCCCATGGTGAGGATAGAGTTTTGAAGCGAGCAAGAAACAGGAACTTAGAGACACTGCAGGAGAGAGAAAATGAGGCCTTGGATGCTGGTCCAATTTGAGGGAGCAGTTACTAGCAATCCGATGAACGGCAGGGATTCCACAAAGTATAGACCGAGACAGAAACTGAAAGGCCACATAGGAAAGGGATAGCGGGGAGAGAGGAACTGTTACTGCCAGACCCTAGACTGGCAGTCCTGTGAACAAGAGATAGATAGATAGATAGATAGATAGATAGATAGATAGATAGATAGATAGATAGATGGAGAGACAAAGAATTCACCAGGCCAGTAGGACGAGTGCCATGCCTGAAGGTCCTGGAAATTTAGGGGAGAGAGGGGGCCTCTTGAGGGACCCCTGAAAACAGGGGGGAGCCACACACCTCCTACGGGTTTTGGCTCCAAAATATAAAGTTTATTTGGACGCGAAACAGAACCGGAGACCCAATTGGAAATTTTAAGGCAGGCTTTATTTGGGAAGCTTGCGGGCGGGTTCAACAGTTTTGGGGAAAAGAGCTGACAGAACTGCGCCAGGGAACAAAAGGAAAAGGTTTTTTACCCCCTTGACCATCGCAGGTGTTAATCTTCAAACAAAGGGAGTGTGCACACAGCTGGGTTTCGTGAGGGAGATGGTCGTTAAATCTATCTAAAAGTTGTGGGAGGATGGGAATGCATATCTTTTAGAAACAGGCAAGCATCTTGATTCTGAGTATAAAGGGTTTCAGGAATTTGCGATTAGGCACAGGGAGGGTTTAGCAGGAGAGAGGTCTTGAGAGGTAAAATGGAGGCGCTGCACCTAAAAATGGAGTCTCTTGTGTCAAGACCAGACACTACAGATGGGCTTTGGGTCCCCAATCTGTACTCCCCCTCATTTACAATGATACAGTTTTTTGTTCTTTGATGCCTAATACCTAATCCCCTTCACCACCTTGTGATCACAAAGGCTGGTGTGCTTCTCCCATGTGACCTTTCTTGTTTCTGAGCTAGATGGCCG